>BMAW01004445.1:0-13698 GCA_019974015.1 Nephila pilipes
TGCCGCTTCGACTCTGGAGTGTAGTGATGTATCCATGTTTCGTCCATGGTCACGTAACGACGCAAGAAATCTTTTTTGTTGCGAGTAAATAGCGATAAACAGCTTTCTGAATCATCGACTCGTTGCTGTTTTTGTTCCATCGAAAGCAACCGCGGCACCCACTTGGAAAAAACCTTTTTCATGCTCAATTTTTCATGAAGGATAGTAAACACACTTCCATATGATATCTGTGTCATCTCAGCAATCTCACGGAGCTTCACTTTACGATCTTTCATTATAATTTTTGTCACTTCACTCACATTTTCCGGTGTAACGGCTTCCACAGGTCTACCCGAGCGTTCCGCGTCATTTGTGTCGGTATGACCACGTTTAAACTCGGCAAACCACCGACAAATCGTTGCTTTTGATGGACAAGAGTCCGGGTAACATTTTTCAATCCATTGTTTCGCTTGCACGGTGTTTTTACCCATTGAAAAACAATGTTTTATCAGAACACGAAACTCGGTTTTTTCCATTTTTTAAACAAACTACAAAACGACTTTACTCCAACCTCCATAACTCAGCTGTTTCTGGTCCAATCGACTTAAAATTTTCACACGTTTCAAGCAAAGATTAGTACTCTAGAAAGACTTGGTTACTGGTTTACTACGAACGCCATCTCTGGGTTAGTCTCGGGAGTTATTGATTGATGTGTTATATATACTTTGATTAAAGAAAATGAGAATCATAAATAACTTTTCTAAATCCCAAAGGGCCATAAATTGCAACAAATGCAAATGATGTAATATTTACAATATATTAAATTTGTTATCAGAAGTTAAAGGACACGTTGACCATTTTTGAAGTGTTTCAGGAAAGCATCTTAAAATTTCTGTTTCTTTGTTAACTACTACTATTTAATGAATATTTTTCGATATACAATTGCATATTTTGTTCTTAGGGCTACAGATTCTTAAATTATTATTACTTTTTGAAAATTTACTGGTTCCCACTTTAAAAAATGAGCTTTTCAGACCCTTTACCTCCACCATATAGAACATAGGTTAAAATATATAATTTTCTAATTTAATTCAGCGATTTTAAAAATTGAATGTCTTTCATCCATTCATAAATTGAAATTTATTTGTAAGGAAGAGTCATTTTGTTTGTACGAATTTCAAGAGAATTTAAGCATAAGAAACTATATAACTCATTGTTCACGAGGAAAACACCTGAGCTGTCACTTCTCTCTCCAAACTTCCACACCACGCCAAAGGGATGTTTTGGCGCTCCTAGACAAATATAACATGCATCAGCTCTATCACAAGGTGGATCATCAGTGAAATCAAAGCTCAAACCCACGGCTCGAAGGAAACCACACAAACATTGATTTCTCAACCATTAGGCTGATTATAGGAAAACCTAGTTTTAGACAATTCATTCAAATTCAAACATTCAGGAATCCATATTTCGAGTGCTCCTTTGTGAACTCAACGTTTTGGAAAATATTTAGACCTTTTGTCTCGATATAATACGAGACAATGTGTTTACAGTATTTTATATCGAGTAGTCTTCCATATTATATCTCGATTTTACATCACAGAGCTAAGCAGGTTGATTAATTTCTTGATTGTGTTTGATATATGGAAGGTCTTTGATATTATACATACATATGATTGGAACTAAAGAACTATTTAAAGATAGAAACAAGAATTATTTCTTGAAAAGATATTTTCTTGATATCGAAATGAAAAGGATTATTTCTGAAACATTTCCTTAGTTACTTTACTTTTTCCAAAATGCATTTTAAAATATTCCGAAAAAGGTTTTATGAAAATAAAGCTAACTTCCCGTCGAATGTCGTGTTTCATTCATTTACATTAAGATCGCAAAGAAATCCAAATATTATTTAATTACACAAATCTTCGTGTCATAAACTGATAAAACTCTCTAAAGCATTGTGTAGAGTAGAAGAATAGATGTTTTTTCATAGATACGTAAATAAAAGTACGCTTCAACCGTATAATCTAATTTAATTTTCTTAAAAACAGTGGCCGATATTAATCTCTTACTTTATTTTAACACTTCTTATACTGTAATTTTAGGCCCTTTCTTAAGATATATTCTGACAAAGATGTGTATATTTCTCTGATGAATTCTTCTTTTCTTTGATATTTCTCATATTGCAACATGAAGACATGAGGAGCATACAACTTGAAATCCGCAAAGGTTAAGACCATCCAAGAGGAACAACAGCTAGATTATGAGTAGCACTCTAAAGGACCGTTGCCTTTTGAAGTGTTTCTGGAATGGAAATTACAGATCGAAATGATGACCTTTCCTTATCAGGTTTCATTTCCATACGCTTATCTACTATAATCTGATCATGAATGCCATCCCATTGCTAAGTCGCAAGTTTCGTATATACCTGTACTTATGATATCAATATTAGTAATAATTTATTATTATTTATTTTTTTTAATGTCAATTGTTCAGATTTTTTATTGCCAAGTGTGTTAAGAATTGTTCATGTCACCAAGAATTTTTTTTTTTTTCTTTTTCCATAGCAGTGCTTATATTAGGTCATTATAGTAACAGTAGTAAAGAATGCATTTTTCCACAATCATTCAAAGTCAAAAAAATGTAAGTGTACTAATATGTTAGTTCTTTGAAGTGGTAAAAGGCAAAATCTCTAGGTAATCATTTACTTATGGAAGTATTTTTTCACGATTAATGTGGAAATAATTTTAAAAAATTCAAGATTAACCTTATCCCCATTTGGGACGTTCGAAAATCTTTTTTCTGTTACCATAAGAGTTATTTTTATTTTCTTCTTAATGATAATTTTTCATTTCATTTTATGTGGAAAAACTTTTGGTATAAAGTATTTTAATTATTGCCGTCAATATATTCACTCAAATGAAGTGGTTTCATCATAACATATTTGAAAATTAATATTGTTCATGTACGAGTAGATACTGGGTTATGCATTGAAAGCAGATCCCCGATTTTAAAGAAAAAATAGTCAGTTGTAATTTATGCTGTAAATAAAACTCTTAAAAATCTAGCAGAAAGAAGCAAGTGGTCTGTATATTACCAGAAATAATTCTGAGTCAATGTTTATAAATATGCGAATTTAATATTTGTCAAGTAGCCATAATGGTGCATAAATTTCAAAACTTTAGTTTAAATGAAATTGTTATATACTATGAAAGGAATGGCACAGTATTTTGTGAAGTTTGCAATAAAAAGTACTGGCATTCATATAGAGTTTGAAAACATTTGTTTATTTCTTTTCGTTTGTTTTGCATCAATGTCATTCTGCGGCTACACTAGGACCATTGGCAACGATTTTCGAAATGCTACTCACGTTTAGTGAAATTATGAGAACAACTCCTAAATTAGTCCTAAATCCTCCAAATTTTCACATGTAAAAACTTTCAGGTAAAGGAATTTCCTTAATTATGTTTTTAATTATTTTGAGGAAGAGTTTTAATGGAAGAAAAACTCTACTATTTCAAGATCTGGAATGAAAGATTGGTGTATCCACGTTACTTGACCGTGATTCAAGATTACGAGGTCCCTCATTAATAGTTCTCACGTTACAACTAATGCAAAATGTTAATAAAAATAAAATTTCAGTATTATTGAAAGCTGTGAAGCTGGCTGCTTTAATCAGTTGAAAAACAGTTTTATGTAGAATCTTATCGCAAATGTAAAAAAAAAAATGTCGCAATACGATGTAATATTAACCAAAAAATGATAAGTGTTGCTAGACGATACTAACTAACCAGGCAACGCACTCTAGAATGTTTGATTATTAACGCCGTATCTGGAAGCCACACGAAGGTTGTTGGTGGTGGACCTCGTAATTTTGAGCCTCGGTCAAGTGAGAAGGACGACACCTGAGCTCTCACCTCCCTCTCCAAACTTCCAAACCCTGTCAATGGTGGATATGAACTTCGAAAAGATTTAATGTACATCAGCCCTGCTACACGACGGATCCTTAGTGGTGTCAGGTGTTGAAACCACGACTCGACAAAAACAACCCCGGCTGCGAGTGAGAATTACGACCACTAGGCTAACGCGCCCATGGCGACCCACTTCAAAAACTTTCGCACAATCTTAATATGAAGAGACTGAGCTTCCACGGAATTTGATGGGCATCATATCCTCTACATTACTTGTCTTTAGTGGCATCAGGACTCGAACGATGTATAAAAAGCAGGCAATAAACTCGAGACTATGACCACTCGGTACCGCTGCCTTCACAAAAGTAATAATACAAGCAGGTAGAATACTCCTTAAGAAATGGATGGTTAATGGAATTTTCAGTTAAGTAACGAATGCTTACTTGACCTCTTAGTCAACGAACGTGAATCAATAAAGGGCCGAGAACTATACTTTAGTAGGCATCTCCTTCTGCATATTTCCACACCACACCGTTGGGATTATTTGGAACCGCGACAGATATTTCAAGCATGAGCCCCACTATATGAAAGGTCTTGGGTGACATGAGGACTCCAACTCTTGACTTGATGAAACCAACGCTAGTCTCAAGCTTGCGACCATGACCACTCGGTTATTGTGGTTCTAAGTAATACGAAAGAGAATACAAATATATATATATATAAATACAAAACTATATAACATTAAAGATAAGCATCAAAATCCGTCATTAAATATGATATAAAAATCAATAAATAATTTTCCTTAAAACTCTGGTAGATAAGGGAAATTTTGTCTTCTTTATAGAAATATTATACATATAGCTTTTGGATGTTTTGAATTAGATAAGGTTATTACTGATGTCTGTAATGAAGAGAATATAAAGTCTCAAATTGAGTTCAAAATCCCTAACTTAATAAAAATATAGCTATGTATTCAGCTTTAAGAAAATGAAACATTTTTTTTTCTTACCTGGATTTTCCTTATTTAATGGATATAAATATTTTTTACATTCAAGACAAGAGAGGTATTCCATATAAATTAAAATTATTCCAATGGTTATAGAATTTTTTAACATAAAGCAAAATAAGAATGGAATTGGCATTTGCATCACTTTATTTATAAGATTTTACATTAAATCTGTGGAAGCAATTAAAAGACTACGTTGTGTTGGTTATTGTTTGGAAAATAATGTATTTTAGATTTTTATTTTGACATCAATTTATGAAATGATTGAGTATGCAATTATAGTCTAAGCAAATCTCCCCCCCCCCAAATGCTTTTTTTTGATTTTTTTTATTATTATTTTCAATTGTCTTTTGTATGTTTGAGTCTTTATACCTCTTAAGACACTACATAGAGCACTCTGATGCACGTAAAATCTGTCGAGGCTCCAAATTCTCCCGTTGGTGGGTTGTGGAAATTTGGAGAAGAAGGCACTAGCTCATATGTCGTCTTCGTCACTTGGCAGAGGTTTACAATTACAAGATATTTGCTCACATTGGGGTACAACAACCGTTGGTGTGGAACGTGATTCGCCAAATGTAAATGTGCCTCATGTCATGTCATTTTCGGCCAATTCTTTGTTACGGACAAGTCCGTTGTTAAGGGTTGTACTGATTTGTACATGCTTCATATTTGACTTTTTTCTCAGTTAGAAGGAGCTGGAGCTGTGTAAGTATATTATAGTGTGGATATCATTCGTGTTTATGGTGTTGGTCATAATGAATATTTTTAATTTAGTAAACCATGAAGCAATATTTTTCATTTAATTTGTTCAAAAGAATTGTAATTTCTTTAGTTTAGTAACAGTATGAATATAAATGCATTATTTTGGAAACACCCTGCATATTTATTTTTCTTTGGAAATAAGTATGAAAAAATAAAGTTAAAATAAAATTTATAAAACTCTTAGAACTAAAAAAGAATTTTAGTGTTTATACGTGAAGTAATTAATAGTTATGATTTCTTAGGTAAAAAAAAGTATAGAATTTTTCTAACTTTCAAAAGAATCGATTAAGATTAGCCAGGTTTATGCTTGTAAAACTTGGAACTTTAAAACATTTTTCCTGTAAGGGTGCATTTTTAGTTAAAAAATTTTGGAAGTCTCTTTTGATATTATGAGTAATATTTCGCTCGGAATTTAGAATGTGTAAAAATATACCAATTGTTGATAAAGCGTATATTACATATTGTTAAGCGGAAAGTTTTAGAGAGTTTGTTGCCTTCTCTGTAGAACGTCTATTGTTCCTGGAAGTAGTTTTACAATCAATGTGAGAATATGCCTGAAAGTAATATTAAATAGGTAGGGATGACCTTAGTTACAAATCTGGTTGCTAAATGTCACCAAGTCCCAAATTTGGGGCAAAACTATATTCAACTTGCCTGAAGTAGAATTCTCTAGAGGAATCTTTGGAAGGTACACATATATGGAATTGCATATATCAATGTGTGTATATGCAAAGTTACTAAAAGTAGTAGTGCGATATTGTGATTTCTCGATTTAAATTGATGTTCGTTGACTGTGCGAACTTAGAATTGGTGCTATTGTGTATACATATGTTGATGTTTTATTAACATTCTGTTAAAAGGTAATTGTATTGAAAGTGTCAGAATAAAAATTTACATTTACTCCGAAAGAACCTACTGATTAATTGCGTTGTCCTTCCCCGTGAACGCCGTTCTACCATGAAGCAATTTTTATATACTATAAACCAATTCTAATTAATCTTTTAAATACTTTCCTATTCTTTTTTTCAAAAATGCACAAAATAAAGGAAATGTGCCGATAGAACAGATACGTATGAGATGTTTAAAAATAATAATCTACATTGGCTACATCATAATGATAATTAAGAGATTTATTGATTATTAAGTCTTGCATACGTTAATTAAATGAACTTTTTTCAACTAATTAATGTTCGATATCGGATTAACTAAGATAAAAACAAAACCTTTCTATAAACATGCATTTAAATGTAATTAATTTTATTTCACAAGTAATTACTTTTTCTTATCGGAAATGAGATGTAATTGATTAGTCATTTAAATTATTAAACGATGAAACAATACAATAGCATTGATCTGGATATTGGGTGAGAAACAAAAACTACGAATGAAAAGCATTTAAAGTAATGAATAGGATGTGTTCATAAGAAATCGTTAAATATATTACTCGTACATTTAAAGCTCATGAAATCTTATTGAATATTGATTCATAATTGTGTCTTCCCATATGAAATCAAACATTACTTCAGCATTATATCATCACCCCCCCCATAAAGGTCAGAATTTTACTACTTTAAAATTTAAAAAAAAACATGCATTTCTCGATTAGGAGTAATTCAATTACTTAAAGTACTAAAGATAATAATAATAATCTTGGCTTCTAACTGCATTTATGTCGGTATTTGATTTTGAGATCTCTTGAAAAAAACTTTAAAATTGCTGTGGGTTTTATTGTTCATTAAAGCTTTACTTTTATACTACAGGTTTTGGAATGTATTTCTTTTAATTTATTAAGTAATCACAAAGTGGCAGTTATTATAAAATATTACCATATACATAAGTAATACCAAGTTCTGCATATCCGAATCACATCTTAGTACAAAGCAATTGAAATTATATCTTACATGTACTTAAATTACTTTAATAATGTTTTTACCCGCATATTTTTCACAATGGCATTCTCTGTATATGTAGTATAAACGTTTTGCATCTCAATATAATTGTAGTAAAATGTGAATTTAGTATGGCTTTTGACAAAATTAAATTATTCAACAAGAAAGTTTAGGAATCCGTTACTTCTCTTCCTATATAAAGGAATTAATGCAACCATTTCGTTTTCCACGGTAGAGCCGATCGAGGAATAAGTTTTGTTCTCTCGAAGCTAGTATTGTAACCTTTCCTTCAAATCAATATATTGTCAATTACAGGAGTATTTTTACATCGGACTCCATTTCTATCACATAAATATTCATATATATATATATATATATATATATATGTGTGTGTGTGTGTAATGTGTGTGTGTGTGTGTGTGTGTGTGTGTGTGTGTGTGTGTGTTGTGTGTGTGTGTGTGTGTGTGTGTGCGTGTGTGTGTGTGTGTGTGTGTGTGTGTGTGTTAAGATTTTTGCAAATTATTTGGCAGGGATTGTAACTAACCATTTTTAATATATATTTTGTTGCTGTGTGATAGTTAGAACTATAATTCGAGTACAACCCAGGTTATAGCTAAATCATGTTACAGCATTCAATATATTATTCTCCATTTTTGTACTTTCAAAACATTTCATTTTTTTTAAATTTTATTTCATATTTATGCTTTATATATATATATATTGTTACAAATTTGTAAATATTTGTATTTGTCTTAAAATATCTCAGACAGATCGGAAATACTCAGAGTTTGGGCAAAAATTGCACGTTCAATGTTAAGAAGAAACAGCATTTCTAAGGATTTGGTGACTTGGCGACCTTTTCGAGAGAATATTGGCAATCACTTGGCGAGATTTGGCGAAAAATAGATGTTTCTGGAAAGTTCCATCATCGAAGCTCTAGGACCAATATTAATCGAGATAGCCTAGAACCTTCTAGAACCATGGCGAAACTCTTAGATTTTCACGCCAAACCAGATATAAATACCACCGGCTGAGACAGAAGCGTGTAGTAAGCGCTTATGGACAAAGAGAATAAGATTGGAAATACGCTTTAAACTCCTTAGCCTCAGTTTGTGTTCTTAGAACGCAAACGGAGCCCTCTCCTATGTACTAGAACAAAGAAATTTTGTACAGAAGCGTAGCCCTGATATCCTATTACTACAAGAGACACATCTGAGACCAGAAAACAAATTCTACATTCCAAATTATATTTCTTATAGAAATGACATAACAAACCAATCCACACAACACTCTTCAGGAGGAACCATATTCATTATTAAAAAATCACTACCACACCACTGCTTGACAACCTCACCACTCCAACAGATCGGAGCAACTACCATTATTTTTGAACCACCAAAAGTAAAACCGATTGCAATAGTTTCCATCTACATACATTCATCCTCAGACTACAGTTTATTCATACAAGACCTTGACATTCTAAGAAAACCCAACAGCAGCTGTGTCATTTTTAGCGATTTTAACGCCAGACACAACGCTTGGAACTGAACCAAAAACTCAAAGAGAGGTATAAACTTAAGAAACTACACAGACAAAAATGACATTCAGATAGCTTACCCACCAACACACACACGTTTTGAAACAAATTCTGCAAACACAATTGACTTTGCAATAATATACGATTTCAGGTAGTGAGACAATTCAATACGATTGACACCAAATTGTCTCACTACCTGAACTTTCATCAAATCACAACTCATTTTCCTAGATTTTAACTTCCAAACATCAATTGAAATTAATACTCGTGAAGTTACCATCTGCTGGTCTAAATTCAGACAGCAACTAATAGAAACCATTCACCCAACAAATTTTACAAACATCAACACAACAAACTTGAAAACAAAATTATTGACCTCACAGACAAAATTAATCGAGCTTATGAAAACGCATCCACACCTGTTACAAACATAGACATCAGATACACCCCATCCCACATCAAAAACCTCATAAAAACCAAAAACTATCTACGAAAACAATATCAGAGAACATTAGATCCAGAAATAAAAACAGAAATGAATAGAACTCAAAATTTAATTAAAATAGAATTCCAAAAATTCTCAAACAAAAGTTGGAATGACAAACTTAAATCTCTAAACACACAAGACAATTCACTTTGGACACAAACTAAGATTTTTAAAAATAAAAGATGCAGTATACCACACCTAATTATCAATAATCAAACTGCAAACACTGACACACAAAAAGCTGAACTACGAGTACTTGCAAACACACTTGAACAAAACTTCAAAGAAAACAACAGACCACCAAACTCAGACACAACCATTGATGCAACAGCAAAAAACATAATACACAGTTTCCTAACTTCCACACCACTCCAACACTCTATTGAACCAGTTTGGTCAGAAGAAATACAAAGTTATATCAAAAAATCAAACATTAAAAAAGCCCCCGGCAAAGATGGAGTAACAACCAAAATGCTTAAAAATTTTCCATCTAAAATCATACTAATAATTACTTATCTAATTAACAAAATACTAAAAATGCAATATTTTCCAAAATGTTGGAAAACTACAATAATTTTTCCCGTGCTAAAATTAGGCAAAAACACAAAATCATCAGACAGCCACAGACCAATCTGACTTCTTTCATCCATTGACAAATTAGCTGAATTTGTAATCCTAAACAGATTCAAAGAACACATTTACCAAAATAATATAATAACTCCAAACCAGTATGGATTCACTAAAAAACTCTCCACACTCCACCCCCTTCATAAAGTAACAGAATTAATCTCCTCGGGGCTAAAAAAACAAAAACCCACAGGTGCAGTTTTACTAGACATACAGAAAGCCTTTGACAGAGTATGGCTAGAAGGACTCATCTACAAACTAATCACCTACTCTTTTCCTAACCCACTAATACATCTAATACACTCATATATCACAAACAGGGGTTTCCAAGTCAAAGTACAAAATTCTTTCTCAAGCCTCAGTAAAACTTCTGCGGGAGTTCCACAGGGCTCTTTAATTGGAGCCCATTTATTTAATTTGTACCTGAATGACATCCCTACCTATAAACTCACAACACTAAATATGTATGCCGACGATACAGAAATCCTAGCTTCTTTTAAAAACCCAAAGACTGTCATAAAAGCACTTAATAATCATCTTAAAATACTACAAAAAAATTTTAACACATGGAAAATAAAAATAAACTTCGATAAAACAGCTGCAGTACTTTTCACAAGAAAAAAGAATTCCACCCCCCCCCCGCACTTTCTATCAAACAGACATCCCATGGTCTCAGACAGCTAAATATCTAGGTGTTATCCTAGACAAAACTTTAACATGAAAAAAATATGTAACACAAACACAAGTTCCGGAAAATAAAATGTAAAATCTTCCCCTTAATTTGCCGGAACTAAAAAATGACTTTAGAAAACAAATTGCTTCTGTACACCTCGATTTTGCGTCCAATACTATCATATGCTTGTCCTGTGTAGGCTTTCACATGTAACTCGAACCTAAATATTCTCAAAGTATCTCAAAATTCAGTTTTAAGAACAATAACCAAAGGAAAATGGTATATTAGGAATGAAGAAATTAGAAAAGCTCTTAAAATTACTACTTTCAAGGAACATATCAAAAAGCTTTCAATAAACTTCTTTAACAACCTCCCATTCACCGAAAATCAAAATATGAACAATCTTGAACATTATACCCCCTCAGCCAAATTCAAAAAGACCTAGAAGAACTCTAATCGACTCCTATCAACCACCTTAACAAAACAACTTTTAACTTCAATTTATTTAAAATATTTAATCCATAATTCATTTAACTCCAGCCCACACTGACATAGCAACACTCTCCAACATCTAACTCAATAGCACCCATCAGGGGCAGCCAATGGCATTACTTCCCTCTGCCTTCCATCAACTAATAGCAAAGCAGCCACTCTACATCTCCATCTCTAGACAACTTGGAAAATTTTCACAACTCAAGACTCATCTACTCCGTATTCAACCACCAGCCAATAGGAATACAGCACAGTAACAGTCGATCAATCACAACACACCTTCTGGATTTCTACCTTACAGAGAGACTATTAGCCAAAAACAGTCATTTCTTCACCTAAGAACTCTGATACGAGCTTGAAGGCCGCTCGCGAGGGCTTGACGCTCGAAGATAACGCAACTTGCGTACGAAAAACGAGTAGTTGTGAAGACGAGCAGTAGTGATGACGGCCATTTTTTTTATTGCTAGTCAAGTGCATAGCAGCTGTTATCTGTCTGAGATATTAGAGACTTCTGCATTTGGAAGCTGTTTTCTGTGAAATTAACTGAATTAGAGCTGTGTCATTGTTATATCTACAGCTGGAATTTCCTGCGTCCTGTAGAAATTGCGACGAATAAAAGTCTTGAGATTTTTTTCTTAAAGCGATTGTTTCCTCGACTTTCAATCAACACGAACCCTGAAGCGGGGTACAATATATATATAATTTTTAAATTATTTTTGGTGTAATAACCATTTTTAATAAGATATTTTGTTGTCGGTGATAGTTAGAACTATAATTCGAGTACAACCCAGATTGTAGCTTAAATCAAATGAAAGCATTCAATATTTTATTCTCCATTTTTGTACTTTCAAAACATTTCATATTTTTAAAAATTTTCTATCTTGGTATTTTGTTTATTTTTCTACTTTTCTGATTTTTAATTTTATTCATTTTTATGTTTTACATATATATGTTAAGGATTTGGGGTTTTTTTCCGTTTAGTTTTTAATTACGTGGCACTAGAAGCAACATGACGGTTATTGGTGACGGACCTCGTAATTTTAAACTTCTGTGAAGTGATGAGGAGCTGAACTGGCACTCCCCTGTCCAAACCTCTACGCCCTGGGAGGACTTTAGGCGCCGACAGGTTTAACGTGCATCTCCCCGGCAGGTCTTTCATGACCAAGGATCGAACCCTTGACTGAAAGAAAACCGCCGGTCAAGAATCCGAAACCATGACCACTAGGCTACTGCAGCCATATATATCGAGGAACAACATACAAATGTGTGATGTTTAACATATGAAACTTTGGCAAGAGTATTATTTAATAGTCTTCAATAATACACATACTTTGTATTGAAAAAAGGAAAAAATATTATAAGAAAAAAAAAAGCACGAATACCAAACCAGAAATTTATTATTTTTTTTTAAATTTGGATTTTAAATTCAATTAAATCTTCACATGTAACTTACATCAACCTATTAAAAGCAGTAATTTAGATTGATATATAGGAAAACTCTTCCGAGTCTCAAGAACAAAAAAAAAATTATAGTTTTAACTTTGCTAAGGTAATCCATGTGAATTATCCAGAAAATTAGATCTCTATATTTATTTTTTAGAAAAAAATGCTGCATGAAAGTATTCTTTTAGAGATTTTTGTAAATCTTTCTTTTACACAGTGTATTTGTTATGAAATTATTTCAATGAGTTTCAAGTAAATTAATAATTCTAAATATATATTCTTAGAAAAGAGTCGGAATTTCTCGTTAAAATGTCCCCAATTTAAATGTAACATAAATATAATTAATTAAATGTTTTAATCCATTGCTGATAGACATAAGCAATGCAATAAATTCCTATCTATTAAAATATTTCAATCTCAGTCTATCACAAGATTATTAGAGTCTATTAAAATATTTCAAATAAGTTAAGACTTTGATCACTGTTGTTATATATTATTTAATTTATAATCTTTAAATTATATTATTATTTTCAAACCAATTTTTTCAGTCACTAAATTAGAAAAAAAAGAGCCCAAAGGATGTATTCTTAATAATTCTATACATAAATATTTATCAAATTTTTATTGTACTTTGCTCTAGTTAAGAAGTAAATTTTACAAAAACATAACAGTATAGGGCTTTTCAATTTAAATAAATGTCATTCATCAAGGCGTAGCTAAGACAAGGAAGCATTCATCCATGACCTTTAAATCAATGAAAACTTTGAGATTTTGTTAAAACCATAGCATATATATATATATATATATATATATCTGTGTTTGGTATTATTTTATTTTAATTTACTTTTAAATTTCTATCTGGGTTTCTTGCCTTTTTAAATATTTTAAATTT
>BMAW01004455.1:7127-59655 GCA_019974015.1 Nephila pilipes
ATATATATATATATATATATATATATATATATATATATATATATATGGATTTAATTTAATTTATTGTGAATACCTTCTTAGTCAACTCTAGGATTGTCTGTCGCAATGGTTCAAAAACAGGATTTGTTTATTAATTAACGGGACTGGAGTCATAAAAAGAAATTTATTGAAGATGCATGTAAAGAGTGTTAATAAATTTATTAATGTGTTCCTTCTGCGCATCCTTCTCTGACATACAACACACTGCTTTTTGCACAAATTGGCAACCGCAAAGCGATTCAGGTATCTCGTTGATGCCATTTGAGTCACCTCAATAGTCCCGAAACGAAGTTCTTTCTGGCATTTTCTGATCCCATGAGGACAAAGAGAGGTCAGCGAAAGCAAGCTTTGGATTTCTGGGTGGTTTGGGCAGTTTCACCTTCTTGTGTTGGACCAGTACCTCCCTCACATTCATCGACGTATAACTATGTCGTGATGGAACATCCAGATATCAGTGATATTTCTTCGGATGTGGAGAACCCTAATCATGAAGATGTTCGAACACTTCTTCATTAAATTTAATTCCTTCGCAATCAAATGAACAGTTAACCTGCTATATCCTACTTTAAAAAGTTTCGAATTCTGAACACATGTTCATCAGTTCGGATCGATATTGGACGTTCAGCACCTTGCTTGTCTTCAGCGTCATCCCTGCCATCTTTAAATTTGTTAAATTTCAGAGACAGATGTTGTGGCATAAATTTATTCTTATAAGCCTCACGGATCATATCGAAACTCTTGTAGCGGATTTATCACGTTTTGAGGAAAATTTGACATCACAACGCTATTCAAAGGCTCCCTGCATTTTCATTCTCGTCGCAAACACTGTACGCGCTTTCATTTTGGGCAAGATCAATTCACTTCAACGGCTTTGAAACAGATGACAATGACTGTCTTAGCTATCTAACCCTTTCTATCACATTCGTCAACCAATATTAGCTATTAATAAAAGAATTACAACCAAGTTATTCTAATCAGTTATTACTTTTAAGTTTTAAAATAATTTATTGATTATTACAATGATTATTTTTAAATTGATAGTTATTGACTATGGTGTTAATATATTTGTGTATCTTTTCATTTTTATAATTTGAAATTTTAATCGCTTTTGAAATTATATGTGTTTGTGATTATTCTTGGTTCATACCTTTAATGGCAATGTAACTGAAGTTGATTGTTGAATCGAAAAAACTGGTTTAAACCCACTTTTTCCGCTCCAAAATATGTGACAGTATTTAAATTACTTTGTCTCCCTTTGTGTTTTTCATGAATTTGGTTTTTTACTCTTAAATTTGTTTTGTTTCTTTGGTAGCTTTATTTTTAACTAGGTAATAATTTTTAATTAATTTCTTTTTGTTTTGAGTTAAAAAATTTGTGTACATTCTGTATAATTTGTATTTCAGTAAATTTGTGTTTTTTTTTCACTATACATTTTGTATGCTTTTAATTAAGAATAATGTTTTTAATTTAATTGTATTTTTATTTTGATAAATATTGATTTTTTTCAACTATTTTTGTAATATATTCGTTCTTAAGATTTAATAAATTTGTTAAATTTGTTTTCAGAGGTGGCTATCCATAGTTGAGTAAGATTTTGTATAATTTGAAATTATGTCTAATTAATATTAATAATTATTTAAATTGCATTTATATTTATAATAATGTACATATTTTTGTGTAGATACAATGTTTCCCTTTGACCCACTCAAAATGCTTTTAAAGATGTTCTTTTTTTGTGTAAGATTATTTTTTTAAAATGAAGACTTACTTTTTGAATATAGTACTTATTTGTACTTATGCTATATTTTTCTGCTTATCTTTTGAAGCGACTTTGCGCTATATTCTAAAAATGTTACTTGTCTTCATGAAATTACACAAATAATTTTTTAATGATTTCCATAGATTACAATTCTTCCTCTTTTTATTGGTTTTAATGTATCAGATTAAAAGCTAAGCATTTTAATAAGACATAGTAAATAAGTAAAAAATGCTATAAAATTAATGTTTATATTTTGTGAAAAAATAATTTTTATATGTATTTTATTCTTAACAAGCTCAAGTTTGCTTGCAACAAGTTTTTGAGTTCACATATAAATGCTACTTAATTAGACGTTATCATTATTATTCACCGTCTTGGGGCGGGAAAGACTTTCAGTTAGGAAATTTGTTTTTAATTAAGTGGATAAATCAAAATTGATCGCCATGAAAGTCAAATATTGGGATATTACAACTAATTCAGAAAGATTTCTATTCGAAATCCTCTGTGCAATTTTGATCGATTCTGAGAATTTATATATTCGTATTATTCATTACATTGGGAAACCAATGTTCTTACTAATTATTTTTTTTATTTGATACATGAACGGTCAAAAACATGCTGGGTTCAGCAGCGTCACATGGGCAGTTGATAATGTCATTCATTTTAAATCGATTTAATTTATGATTAGAATATTTCTTAGTTGATCAAAAGAAATATCCTCTGTATTTTACCTGCAAATTAACGAAAATTTTTAAAATGATGCTGAGAGTTATGTCAAAATGAGAGACTTTCATTCATCAAGAAATTTTTTTCTTTCTTTTGAAATACGCTTTTCAATAAAGAGTGGGGTGGAAAGGGGGTTATATAGGATGATCAATTTAAAAAAAAAGTACCTTTTTTTTGTATTATCCACATTTATAATACATGTAGTAAGACTTTCAATATCATTACTCATTTAATATGGCTATATTTAATGCACAGGTAATCGTTGTTTCACTTTTTAAAGGCGAAAACTCTTTTTTTAAGCATGAATTCGCGTTAAGATCATTAGTAATTTTTAATCCGATTCTGCTCAAATGATTTGAGTAAATTGTTCAATTCTCTCAACGTTTTAATTTCTTTTTTTATTTTTGAAAGCTCGTTTTGTAAGCTTATGAATGGCAATATTAAAAATCGTTTGCATGAACAAATTATTTGATTTTAATAAATTCCGAAAGGTACCTGGACATAATTCAAACTTTTATTGCTGCACTAGAGATACAGAACAGTTACTGCTGATTTCAGCAAGACAGCTCCACTCCACACACTTCAAACCTAACAATAAAAGTGCTCAAGGAATTCTTTAACGACTGTTTAATTTCAATTTCCTATGGCCATCATGGTCACTTGACCTTACCCCGATAGACTTTTTTGTGGAGTTTTCTCAAAGATAGGGTTTTTGAGAGAAGTCCTGCAAACATTTTTGAATTAAAACAAATCATAACTGAAGAAATATCGTCAATAACACCAACATTGTTGTGAAGTGTGTCAAAAACTTGGTTCGACATGTTCATGCTTGCATTCAAAATGTTGCCTAGCATTTACATCATTTGCTGTAAGGAATTACAATGTAAAAAATTTGAATTAAATTAAGTTTTTCAAAAATAAAATTACTACAGGATTAAGTAATAGTGGGCACCTTCATTTCTGTTTTTCTTCAGAAATAAAGTTGTAACTGTCCAATAGTATTGGAAATTGTCTCCCACAGTTAGACAAGGTTCAAACTACTATACTTCAGAGTGAGGATAGCTGCCACATTCGTCAGATTTAAGGGTAATAAGAAAAACCTACAGGTTATCTTTTAAATTGATCACCCTATATAAAAAGAAAGTTACCGATTTGGTAAAATATCACAATGTGTTTTAATCCAATAAATATTATCTAAACGAATGAAATTAATAATTAATTAATAATAATTTATCTAAACGAATGAAATTAATCATTAATTAATAATTTATCTAAACGAATGAAATGCAAAGAAAAATCAATGAATAAAAATTTTTAGAATTGATTTATTCAGAATGAATTCATGAATTAAAATGAATAATCGCTGAAATATATGCCTAAAAAACAGCCTTTGCATCATGTTACTCGTATTTGATTTATAGGGAAGGATTTACGAAGGATTATCAATAACAGAAGCTCTCATCCTTTTACATCTCTGTTTTTGCTCTTACATTGGAACAATTCAAACATATATTGTAAGACACGTACTAGAAATCTGGGATACATTTCATTCTGAGAATGTCCACATCTTAATCAAAACATTCACTCGAGTGATGTGAGTGTTTATTAAAGTCGTATTGAGAAGCAATTCGAGGGCTATTGGTGACGGACCTCTGAATTTTGAGCATCGACTTAGTGACTAGAACGATACCTGAGCTCGCACCTTCCTCTCCAAACTTCGCCACCACAACAACTTGAGGACCAAATGGATCATAACATGGATCAAACCATGTTTTGAAGCATTTGGTCAAACATGAATCAAATCATCATGGATCAGTTAACATGGATCAAACTATCTGTACGATGGGTACCATTGGCTGGCGGTTGTTACCTATAGTGAAGTTTTTTTATTTTTATTATAAAATTTCCAATATGCTGCACCAGCTCCGAGAGAGCATACCATTCCATGTTCGAAGAAAGTAATTCAATGGAATTTTTTTGTTCGCCCATATTTAAGTCTTTTATATTATTTCTCGAAAGAGAAAATCATTAATTCCGTGAAAATTAGAATTAGCTTTCTATTTTGAAAAATTAACGAGATTTGAAACAATATTTTGGTCGGATATATCAAAATAAGTCAGTTATTGAAATCCGCAAATTTATGAAGTGAGGAAAAAAGAAGTATTTTCATGTGTCAGATGTTTCTTATAGGTGTCTTACGTAACAATATAATGTTAAAATTATTTTGCATTACATTAGCTTATAACTTGGGAATACACTCACATATTTAGAAAACATACGTCATTAACTTATGATTCTACAAGGGTAACATTACCTGACAAATGCAATCTAGGCAATTTTGGTCAATCTCTGGAACATACGGTTTCCCTTCCTGTTGTGGTTGCTGTTGCGATTCTTCCGGTTGCTGTTGCGTTTCTTCGGGTTGCTGTTGCTGTTGTGGCTGCGGTTGCTGTTGCTGTTGTGGCTGCGGTTGTTGTGGCTGCTGTGGTTGCGGTTGTTGTGTCTGCTGTGGTTGCGGTTGTTGTGTCTGCTGTGGTTGCGGTTGTTGAGGTTGCTGTTGAGGTTGCGACTGTTGTGGTTGCTGCGGTTATATTACATTAGCTTAAAATTTAGGATTGCAAGCACATATTTAAAGAAAGTACGTTATTAACTTATGATGCAACAAGGCAAATCTCACCTGACAAATGCATTTCTCGGAACTTTCGTCAACCTTTAAAACATACGATTTCGGTTCCTGTTGTGGTTGCTGCCATTGAGGTAGTTGTAGCCACTGCTGTTGCCATTGCGGTAACCGCAGCCAGTGCTGTTGCCTTTGAAGTAGCCGTTGCAATTCCCATTGAGGTAGCCGTTGCGATTCCCATTGAGGTAACCGTAGCCAGTGCTGTTGCCATGGCGGTAGTCGTTGCGATTCCCATTGCGGTAGCATTAGCCGGTGCTGTTGTGGTGGCCATTGCTGCTGCGGTTGCTGTATAAATTGAAAGTGCCATTCCCATTGGGCTGTCAGAAATCGGAACACGTGTAAGTAATCACGTTAATCAATATAAATTTATACGTAGGCGATAAACTACCAATTTCAGTTTAAAAACCAAAAGAGGAGGGTGAAAAATGAATTCTCGGGAACACGAATTCTAAACGTTGTGCTCAAAAGTGGTTTCCATAAAGAAGAAATGAAAACACAGTAATATGCAAATTCAAAAAATGACGTTATCTTTTTCTTTGATATATGTCATTTTATATGTTTTAATGAATATATGTCATAAAAATTTCAATAATTCTTTGTACCATTTTTAGTTAGTTTCTGCTCTTAATAAGGTAGCTTGACTGTTTTATCAGAGCATTTTTTATGATTAGGAATGTATGCATGAGTTTAATTTGGAAACCTATTACTTTGGACTGAAAAAGCGACTGCAATTATTTCAATGTTACGTTACGGCTTTCTTCATTTTCTTGCTAATTTTTTAAAATATCTTACAAATTTATGTTATATAAAATCACGCTCGTTTGCGTACTGTATATTAACCCGATCTTTGAAAATAATGGACGTATCTTTTTTAGCGTTGAAAGGTAAGAATACTTTCGAAATAAACAAAATATACAAGAATACCACGAGAACGGCCAAAAGCAGTAGAGATTTTGGTGCTTTTATTTTCAAGATAAGCCTGAAATGGTTATGGAGATATTTCTTAGTCACACATAAAAAAAGTATATCCATTACTGGCTAAAATATATCTTTTTTATAAAGAAAATATTGATCTTATTTCTTAATGATTTTTGGTTGTTGCTAAAGTATAAATTCGGGTGATCGATTGCTTAAATACACTAACAAATAAAATTTATCACGAAGAAAGGAGTTTGGGTAGAGTAGCAAGAAATGGCAGTGTTTGCCGCATCTGAAGATGACGTCTCTTCAAATTTCATGCTTGGCGAATTAAATTGGTACTGTAAGAACCACTCTGAACATATTGTTACGTATGTGTTTAAATACGTTATAAACTTTGCGTTCTTTCTTTTCAAAACATGGCGACGACCGCGATTATTAATGAACCTGTTTTATATTTATAATGGCTGTTCTTACGCATACTTTATAAGTGATCTTCAAACTTAGATCAAATAAGAAAGTATATTACTAGACAAAATGTAATTTCTAAATTTCATCAAAATTAATATCTTTAATGATGGGATTTCAATTTTACACCATGTAACAAATTTTAATGGGTTTTCTTCAATGTATTAAAGGGTTTTTCAAGCAACAATGATTTTAAAACAAATGGTTTTTTCATAAGTAAGCATAAATTAATTGAATATTGTTGGAAAAACTCTTGCATATTTCACATAAATTAGACTTCACAGAAACAGATACTATGATAAAAATTATAATCATGATATCTAAATAACTAACTAACGAAAGAAATTAATTAGTAATGTTACCTATGATAGTGTGACAAGTGAAAATAGTATTGTGTGCTTTTTCGGTGATATTGTTAAATGTAAAGTAAACTTCTCAAATACTCAGTGAGAACTTCACACACAAAAACTCAAAGCTGTTTATTCAACTCCGAAGAAAGTGATAAATCTTTCTAGTTGAAAGGAATATTACCATAATTGTTGGTGCTGTTTTCCTTATATTTTAAATTGATAAATGCCATGAAATGAAATAAAAGAAATCAGTACTATTTGCTAAGTTCATGTTTGAAAACTAAATGAATGGAAATATTAACTTTTTATGACGTTTTAAAAGTCGATAGTCTCTATGATGCACATTTGGAAATGAAACATAAGAAAATTGATAAACAATGAAATAAAATTTCAAAGAATATCTGTTCAGCATACTGTGAATGAAGTTTACCCATCCATATAAGCAATATCTTTTTGATGAAATTTTTTTTTTTTTTTTTTTTCTAAATTTTAAATTTCTAGTAGTGTTATCGGCTGATTTTTACTTGCACAAAATTTCATCAGGATTAAGATTTACTTATGACTTTGTTATAAATCAAGATTATAAATGAATTAAAAAAAGGTTTTACTTAACTTATTGTGTTTAAATGGAAAAGCCGAATGGTTATTGGCACTGAGAAATCACCCATTAACGAGTATTTTTTATACAATTTTGTAAATAAAAAAAAAGGTGAAGACTAAGAAATAAATTAACCGTTTCCTATAACTGATATCGGATTTCTAAAATTATAAATAGATATAAATAATTATCTTAAATCCATAGTAAAATTTTAATCAAAATGCAAAAGTCTTACAGATGAGCTTTACGAATATACAATAATCTTATTTAACCGTTTCTACATGGTGTTAAAATTGTTATGGATATACAAACACATACACAAGAAGTTATTGCATGTATACCAGCATAATTAAGAAAAACTGTTTTGTAATAACTCCTGTCATTGCATTGGGAAAATGTTAAAAGTTTCGTAATTATTAATATAGCAAAAGTTTAGATATAATAAAAGTTTGAGAACGAAAATTAATTAAGTATTTAGTTTAAAGTAAAAATTATCTGCTGCAATTATTTTGTCAAATATTGCTTAAAATATTTTTATAATAATAATTTTCTATTAAATAGAAATATAAATCTAATTTCCAATTACATACGTTTTTCTTTAATGAAATTCAGATGCACATGTTTTTCAAAGTTTTTTTTCCCCTTTTATTATATTAAAAACAAACTTAGACTTAAATTAAAACTTGATGAATTAAAACGAATTGTATAACATAACGTGTTACTACTAGATTATTATCAGACACTAATTTAATTGAAGCAACAAATAAGACAACACTGCAATTGCAAATTTCATTTCTTAGATAATATAATATTGTTAAGCGAGAACCATCTTCCGTCTCACATAAATTTTATGATGAAAATATCTAACTGAAAAGTTAATATTACATAAAAATTTTAGAAATAAAAATAATATATGCCAGGAAAAATGTTATAACTCTACATACCTGAGACGTTGGCTACAAATATAGCCAAAAGAAATGCTTGCAGAAACTGCATCCTCTGGGTAAAAGATGATGCTCGAGTGATTTTATGCAAAAACTCATAATTTTAGAATAAATGAGGATGCGACACTTTCCGGGAATGGTTCAGCATCCTCAGGAAGGAAGGAAAGGGGAGAGGAAGGGGACAGAAAAAATGTTACTCATTAGATGAAAAAAGCCTAAATGTGCGGAAGAGATGTGTAATGGAATTATGTAGCATTAATAATTGACATAAAAGGTAAATATAAATTCACTGAAACCGAAGTAAAAAAAAAAACTATTGGTTAACTTGATAGTAAATGAATGATATTCTTTTAATCATCGAAAGTAAATTATCAATAAGCAAACAGAAAATTTCAACTGGAAAAGATTCTCGTTGAAAAAAAAGCACTTAATGAGATTCCTGAACATTTATTTAATAAAATTAAATGTTCCTTTTTCTACTATTTAAATGTAGACGTCCTGTTGAATCAAATTTAGACGTGCTGCTTCGTGAGAGCTCTTTTGGAAGTAGTAGTCGTTAGCATTAACTCATGGAATCAAGATTCAGTTCATGCCTTTAACAAATTCGTATTTATTCATCTCTGGTGATGACTATTTACGAAGAAGCACACGCAAAAGAACAGAAGCACACGGAAGTAAAACAAACATAAAAAGTGTTGGCCGCGGACAACATGCGCGTAGCTCGTAGACAGGTATATCGGATTTTTCAATCAATCGGCGCTTTTACACATGGCGGAATTCGGAGGATCGCGCGATTTGAATTCGCATGCCTATTGATCAAGCATGGTCGTCTGATGATATATTTTTATAATTTAGCTGACATAGCAGTTTTTGGTGAAGACATAATTACATTTGTTTGATTACTTACGTTGAGCGGAGAAAAGAGACGTAATGTAACGCCTCAAATGAATTTTTATAAAAACCAGATTGCTTACGTTGAGCGGAGAAAAGATAGGTAGAGTAACACATGAGATAAATTTAAAAAAAGGACAAAAGGACCAAAGTGATTTAAAGAAAGGCTTCATTTGAGCAATTACAATAGAGATTCATCACATGCTATACGTTCACACTCAAGCGTTCTTCTGTTGACTGCGCGATTTCGGTAGTCTCGTGCAATATGATAAAAATACAGACTGAGTGAGGGCGAGATTTTTCTTTCCTTATACCTTTAATCGGGATCTTACCAACAATCCCCAACACCTCAAGAAACTGAAGTCAATGATCTTAGGAATGCATACAGGTGAATCTCCTTTTTCATTCCATTCTAGTCACGTTTAGAAGACACAAGTGTCGAGTAAAAATGCGTTCATCATTGAAGGTAAGTTCTGTAGATAAAGATGGTCATGGATCCAAAATAACTACAATTTATTTCAAACAAATATTTACGTTAAGAAATCGTCACACACTGAAAGGGACTGTGGGAGCAACAAACAACATTCTCTAACTGCGAAAACTCCAATCGAACAAAAACACATCCTTATTTCATCAGCCAGAATCTCCATCGCCAGCTGAACTCCCTATCTTTTCTAGTTCAATTTCCCCTAATCTTTTTCCGAACTATTTCGGCACATTTCTGTTATAGTTTTTATTAGGCGGTCGCCCTTGGCAGCACAATGGTTAGCGAGCTTGATATTTTCTCGATCCTTACTTCCCATAAGATGGGAAGCCTTCATCTGTCTCCTTAGAGGATGATGTTACTCCTAAAATTAGAGAAAACACACACAAACAAGTAACCAATAGTATAGAAATATTAGAGCCAGAGCTCGGAATATGTCTCCACGCATTTCTCCAGAACAAAAAGGTAATTAAGTAATATGATATAAACAAGTATCCATACGTAAAAATATGAAAAAATGATTATTTAGTATCACAGTGTGAGAGCTTCTTATTAAAAACAGTAAACAATAATACAATTATACAAGTAAGAATAAACCATAAGCATGAGTGAACACAGGGTTCAACTCTCCATATGAGTTTAGTCAACACAGTAAGTATCGACTGATCTTGATAAGCTCTGCTTACATGCTGAGGCCTTCCGATGTCATAGGTAGTCGATGCTCTGCAATGCTAGTTCATCTCGATAATTTTCCACTCCACATAGTGAGCCCATTTTGTTAAAAGTTTGAAAGGTTATGGTTCTGAAATGGCTGAATTCAAGCCCCAAAACATAAGTAAAGAACTTTTTCAGTGCTTCCAGGATCACAAAATGTTTTTCTCTGAATACTAGACCATTTAGGTTTTCTATCTCTTTCTCCAGTTCCAGTTCTCTTAGTTTTTCTACCATCAGCCATTTTAACACCATATTTAAAAGCAGCTTTTGGAAGAATTTCTTTGTTACTCACATATTCACTGTATTCATCTGGAAACACCAGGACAGCATTCAGCATAACTTTCAGGCGTATTTCTTTCCAGTTTGCTGGTTAATTTTTTTTTTTCAATCTGCTATCGTCCCCTTCTTGTACATCAAACAAGAGCGTATTCTTGGACCGATCTTCAGCAGTTTCATCATATTCGGATGATAAAATATTATCCCATTCATTAGCACGTTCTCTTTGTTTTTCTTCTCTGCTTTTTTTTTTTTTTTTTTTTTTTTCATAATCCAACCTTGATTTTTTTTAAAAATACGATTTCCTTTTTTCAGAAACTGCATTCTTGTTTTATTCTCCCTCTCTATTCCAAGCTAGGAACATAGTCTCCAATATCTCGAAATATATTATCACCCGCAAGTTTAGGTCTTTTAGTTTATTCTTCTTTTAGTTTTCCTTTGTCTTTCTTCTTGGTCTTTTTATTATGCAAGCCTTGTAGTAAATATGATAAAACTTGAGTTAATTTTTTTTTATCACAATATCATTAGTAGTCAATCTTAAGCCTAATGTCTACCGTGTTCGTTTGAAAGCATTGAATATCATTTCTATCTTATTAATTTAATATATCATTGATCAATCGTCTTATAGACAAGCTAACGATTCCTGTATTGAGTCCTGTTCATATGGGCTTAAGAACAGTTCTGTATTTCTAACATTAAAACAATGATCTTTATTTGCATGTCGTTGCTTGTTTTTCCCCGACCTCTTACGTACAGCTCGACCGCGTCTCTATTAGACGCTCTTCCACCCTCTCCTACACAACGGATTGTCACAATTTCTTATTTCGCCAACAAGCGTCATATACAGTACATCCTCAATCCCCCCAAAGTAAAGATTGGGGGGGGGATAAAATAACACATAATCACATATCTGATAATACCACACTGTATGTGATGACTGTGGTCACACATATCAAAATATTAAAACTATCAAAAAGCTTTAGTACACATTACTACAACTTGACACCTTTTAAAATGCTACATATAACCTTTTCCTTAAGAATTTACTTATCTATTTTCACATATTTATTTCGAGATATCCCTTATTCTAACAAAAATATTCTCTTAAAATGACATTAAATACACAATTCATTACACTAAACAAAAACTTCACGCATTATAAGAATTAAATATTAACTTGGCGGAAAACATTATAGAGAATAACATTACTAAATTCCTGATAAAAAAAAATCTTACTTAAAGCACTTCACAGCATTAAATTAATCCTCATTTGCATATGAATTGTAGAGTTATTCTCTTATAGTAGAGTTACGCTCTGTAACTGAACAGTTCACAATATTAAAGTAAGGCTGACATCTACCTGATGTCTGATTTTGACAGATTAATTAGATGTATACTGAATAAAACAAGATGTGACACATAGCAGAACAGAACATTTACTACACACCTAACACAACAACACTACATTCACGACGATTACAAGATATATGAAGAAAATTAGAACGTCATCATTTGACGTCAGTCCACGCTGCTCCTCATTGGCAGGCGAATTGCTGCCATTCACATCACTTATAGACTTCAAAGTCAAAATACGCTGGTGTTCAAAATTAAGAGAATTTGCCTATTTTATCGAATGTCATGAAAAGATTTGAACAGAATGTAAACATACTTCGAAACAAAGATGCAAATCTTGTACGTTAAATACGCAAGCGTATACGTGTGTGTGTGCGAGATTAGTAGTTAGAAAAACAGCATTTTATAAGCGTGCGTGACGAAATCTGCATTTCGTTTGCTCTTACATTTCGCTGAATTTCTTGGTGCTTTTTTTGCAGCAATCGTTTAAATTAAAATTCAAACAGTAAAAATGAATAACCATCAACGTTTAGATGATGGAATGAAGTGGTAAATTGTGGGTAAGTTAGAAGCAGGCCAATTTCAAATCCAGATTTGCAGAGAATTTGATTTAACACCCAGTGTCATTTCCAACTTATGGAAACAGTTTCAGGATACCGGATCCATCGAGAACCCAGAGCATAACTTGCAAATATCTGAAATCCAAAATGATAATGCATATAATAAACAGAAAACTTGTTTTGATTGTAATATGTCTGGACAAATTTCTCGTTTCTGTCCCGACAAACATAAAGGTTTAAAATGTAGTTTTTGTAAGAATTTTGGTCATATTTCTGCAAAGTGTACCAATAAACCTATTCCAAATCGAGTCGATAATGATGTGTCAACTATAAATCATTTACCTCCTTTGATGTATCAAACTGTTACTATCGATGATAATTCATTTACTGCATTGGTCGATAATGGTAGTCAGAAAACAATTCTAACGAAAAATATAAATAAAAAATTTGGTTCACCATCTTTAAATACTTTTTATGGATCACTTAGAGCATTTAGTAATAGATACATTACACCAATCAGTAGCTGTATACAAGAACTTACAACAGATAATCAGAAATTCATCGTTAACTTTTGTGTCGTTAGTAACGAAACTATGACGTCAGATACTATTATTGGCATGGATATTTTAACACACGACGAAATAAAAATCAACACAGACGGTGTCAGATTAACAAAAATCTCAGATACTAAAACGGAAAATGCAGAATAATTTTCAATCTCTAACATCTCAACGAATGATAAATTGGAATTTGAAATCGGATGTTACTAAAACTCAACGAAATATTCTTCATAATTTGGTTTCAAACTATAAGCCAATAAGACTAAAACTACTGATATTCAAATGTGTATTAATTTAAAGAATGAAACTCCAATAACACATAAACCACGACTATTACCTTTTGTTGAAAGAAAAATTGTAGACGACAAAGTGATGAAAAGGTTGGCTGAATGTATTCTTAAGCCATCATCTTCTCATTTTTCTAGCCAAGTAGTTGTTGTCAGAAAAAAAGGTGGATCCCCGAGAGTTCGTATTGATTATAGACAACTTAATAAAAACATTGAAAAAGATAACTATTCCTTACCATTAATAGATGACCTATTTGATAACCTTCAAGATACAAATACGTTCAGTACAACTGATCTACGAAACGCTTTTTTTTATTTAGAAATAGAGCCACATAGCAGACGATATACATCGTTTGTAATACATAATGGAAAATTTCAGTTTCTACGCGCTCCTTTCGGTCTTTTCACGTCCCCAACAGTGTTTCAGCGGTACATAAACACAATATTTAATGATTTGAATGTCAAAGGACATGTTTTAATTTGCATGAATGATGCCATTATAAAATCTAAAACTACAGAAGAAGGCCTCGAAAGACTTGCATCAATGTTTTCACTCGCTTTCTCTTACGGATTAGACATAAATTTTCAAAAATGCAAATTTTTAAGTAAACAAATAGAATTTCTTGGCCATGTTATTAAAAAGGGAACATTGTACCCGTCACCACAAAAAATCAAAGTTGTTCTTAATTTCCCTGAACCGAAATGCCAAAAAGACTTACAATCTTTTGTTGGTCTTGCTGGACATTTTCGGAAATTCATTTTAAATTTTTCATCATTGCACATCCTTTAACAGAACTTCTGAAGAAAAATCGCGAATTTAAATTTGCTGACAGAGAAACACAAGCTTTCAATTATCTCAAACAATGTTTATCTTCCCCATTTGTTCTGAACATTTACAATCAGATTGCTGATACCGAAATTCATTGTGATGCTAGTATTCATGGAATGGTATGGATGTATTTTACTCCAAAAATCAATGACAGATAATGCACTTCACCCAATATATTTTATGAGTAAGAAAATGACAGACAACGAAACAAAATATAGCAGCTTTGACTTGAAGTTTTAGCTACTGTCCAAGCATTAAAAATGTTTAGAGTTTACTTGTTAGGCAAACATTTCAAAATAGTTGCTTTACTTTCGCAATGGCACAAAAGAAAAAAGATTTGTGCACTCGGATAGCGCAGTGGGCATTGCAACTACAAGATTTTGATTATAAAGTAGAACATCGCACCGATTCCAAAATGAATCACATAGATGCGTAAAGTAGATACACAGTTATGGCCATTCAAGACAGTCTCTTTGCAAAAATCCATACGGCTCAAGAACAAGACACTGAAATCCGAACTATTAGAGAACTTTTAAAAATCAGATCTTATAATGATTACCTTCTAAAATCCGATATACTGTACAAGTTTGTAGATGGTGGAGAACTACTCGTAATTCCTAAATACAGAACGCTGCATATAATGCAGAACGGCCTTATACGCAGCCCTAACGAGCTTAGACACTATGCTTCTAAAAGAACAGAAGAAACACTCAAGCATCAATAAGATAAACTGTTTCATTCATTAAAGAAAAGATGCACAGTTTCATTCAAAATTGTGTTTCATATATTTTGGTTAATCGCAAACGTGGCAAACAAGATGGTCTACTACACCCTATCGAAAAAGAAGCCATTCCTCTACTTACATATCATGTTGATTATTTAGACCCATTTCCTACCATAAACAAGAACTATAAACATATTTTTACCGTCATTGACTCATTCACTAAATTTGTATCTCTTCACCCAACGAAGTCAACAGATGCTGCAGAAGTTATTGCAAAATTTGAAAATCAAAAATATACATTTGGCAATCCCTCTCGAATTATTTCAGATCATGGTACCGCATTCCCTTCTCAACAATTTCAAAATTATTGCAGTACTGAAAAAATCGAACATTTTCCCATCACCACCATATTACCTAGTCACATGGACAAATAGAGCGTTTAAATACTACAATCGAAACAGTTATATCCAAACTATCCATAGACAATCTAGAAAAATGGTATATGTACGTGAAAGAAGTCCAAAAGGTTATAAATTCATCGTTCTAACGAAGCATTCAAACAACTCCCTTCGAATTGCTGTTTGGTATTAAAATGAAGACGCCAAAAGATCTCAAATTTACTTAATGAAGAAATCCAAGCTGACTTCGTCAACAACCGTGACAAGTTAAGGAAATAAGCTAAACAACAAACCTGAAAGTTCGAGAGGAAAGCAGAAGAAATTACAACCTCCGGCGAAAACCAGCAACTACTTTCAAGCTTCATTTATTTTGTCGCTATCAAACGTACTCAACTGGGACCAAGACTCAAACTAACACCCAAATACTTAGGTCCATACCAGATAACGAAAATCAAACCGGACGACACTTATAATGTTCAAAAGTGCGGTTTTCTTTGAAGGACCAACGAAAACTAGTACTTGTGCTGAATATCTCAAGCATTGGACTAACGATGCTATTATCTGATGAACTAATGAAATGACATTTTCGTCCAAACATTAATTTTTTTTTTCCTTAAAAACTTTTATATATATATATATATATTTATATATATATATATATATATATATATATATATATATATAACATTATTTTGTGTTGTTCTTGTGTATTTCTTTTCAATTTTTCTTTTCAACCTTTCAGATATTGTGAAGTAGCTTAAATTTTCCTAATAGTTAATAATCAACCATATATTAATCAACTTTTAAGAGAGTATGTTCTTACTTCAAATGTTTTATTATTTTCTTAAAATGGATGCAGAAATATTATTTTTTTTAAATTATACCTTTTGTTTGGAGGATGTAAGTGGACTGTATGTTGGAAATGATAACAATTACTTGTTGTAATTGTTTATTACGCAAGTGAGTGAGGCTTGTTGCCTCGGACCTTGTTGGTCTCTAGCTCATACGAAAAGTAACATCGAATAACAATTTTCTTCCTTCACTGGCACACGCCAGGGTTGCTACAATTTGAAATGGGAGCCAAGTGCTCTCGGCGGGAGCACGCCATCGCCAAGCGGCGAGAGTGTTTGAACATCCCGGTCAGCTTTGAAATATTTAATATTTCAAATTTAAATAAATACAAATATTGCATAGTGAAAAGTAGAAGGTTGACACATAACTTGACAAATACAGTCTTTTAAAATGTAAACATGTACAAAATATAAACAAATAACACGAAGATAACACAACATGTACAAATAATACATACATGAGAATAAAAATTAATTATTTTGCAGTTTGTAATTATCAATGATTGGTAGAATACTTATTTTGGAAATGGCTCTTCTGTAAATACTCTTTGGAGTACGTATGCCAGCAACTCTGACATTTCTGTCAGATCCTGGTATGACTTTAATGATTCGACCCATAGACCAAATACAAGTGAAAAGCTATGTGTCCTTTAATAGGACTAACATACCGGGAATTTTGTTTTGCTTTTCAAGCAACCATTTTGAACGTTGTTGCAGATGGCTTAAATAGCTGTTTTGCCAGCGTTTCGAAATCGTTTGGACAAGTTTTTGAGTTATTTGCCCTCTGTTGAGAATGTTGTCCCTTTTGTTGATTAGATTGGGTTCTGGGACGGAATTTATTTGTTGACCAATTAGAAAATGTCCATGAATTAATACATGGAAGTCATCCGTATCGTTGGATAAGGGTGAGAGTGGCCGGGAATTGAGAATGCCCTCGATTTGTACGATAACTGTTAATAATTCCTCAAGGGTTAGCCTTGTGGAGCCTACCACTGTCTTAAGATGGTATTTGAAAGCTTTCACTCCTGCTTCCCAGAGACCACCGAAGTTGGGTGCTCTAGGAGGCAAAAATTTCCACCTGATGCCTTCTGATGCTAACAGGCTTGAAATGTCTTCACTTTTCAACATTATTTACAAGAAAAGCATATTTAACTCGAAAACACATTAACAAGAAAAGCATATTTGCTCGGTCTAATTACTCGGGTTAAAAACTCTTTAGAAAGTGTGGATTCTTCATTGAATCAAGTGGAGTTAAAAAGTAAACTAGCATCGCTTTCCCAGGTAAAAGCGAAAATCGACGTTTTACGAAACGAAAGTTACAGTATTCTTTCAGGTGAAGAACTTCCTAATTTTGAAAACAGTTTGGATAAAATGGAGGAAGACGCAGAAAATTTAGAGGTGAGTCTCAATACTTTACTTGAATCTTCTAATTTGAATACCTCTAGATTATCTGTAAACAATGATTTTGATAATTGTAACGTAAAACTGCCATCTATTAATTTACCTGAATTTTCGGGACAGTATGTTGATTAGTTACAATTTAAATCTCAGTTTTTAACAGTAATTGATGATAATACTTGTTTATCGGATTCACAAAAATTGTATTATTTACAATCTGCCCTCAAAAACAATGTAAAACAGTTGCAAACAGTTAATGATTCATACGCATCTTTATTCGACGCCTTAAAACGAAGATATGAAAACAAAAGATTTATTGCAAATATTCACATTGCTGAACTATTGAAACCTAATAAAATAAAATTTGAATCTGCATTTCACCTTAGAAATTTAATTGACTCCATTCAGAGCCATTTTAGAGCTTTAAAACAATTAGAATTAGAGCCTAACGCTTTGTGTGAATCAATGCTAATTTTTGTAATCACTCAACGTCTAGACGATGAATCTTGAAAACAATTTGGAATGGAATCACATTCCAATTATTTACCTGAATAGGATAATTTTTTAGACTTTTTAATTAAAAGAAGTCAAACTTTAGAAAACGTGCAGAGTAATTCCCAAAGAACGAAAATACCCCCAAATTCGAAACATTTATTGTAAAAAGTAATAAAAAAATTGCTCTCTATGTTTATCAGAACCACATCCAGTTTTTAAATGTAAAAAATTTCAAGATATGTCTATTCAAGATAGTAACAATCGAGTAAGATCTGTATTGTAATTGTCTCGGTCATCACCTTATTAAGAACTGTTTAAAACTAAACATAAAAATGTAAGTGGGGCAATGGAAACAATAATTCACTTCTTTGCATCACAAATAAACCCCGATTAGATTCAAACGAAATCAACGGAAACCTTCCCATTCCTTCCCTGCAGGGTTCATCTAGGATTATTTATGACCTGAACCCCACTATGATGCCGACCAACGATTCACCACATGTTACATTTTCTTCAACCGCAAGGTTGTGTTTGTACACCACAGTGAAGGACAAATCAGTTTTACTTTCCTCCACCAAAGTCAAAGTTCAAAGTGAGGGAGGCAGCTGGCTTCTGTTGAATGCGATTTCGGACACCGAGAGTCAACAGTGCCTATGTAGCTTCGAAGCCGCGAATTCTTCAGAATTGAAAAGAGAAAATATAAATGCAAAAATTGTGGGTGTCAACGGTGCTTGTACTGAAGTGATCACTGAAATTTCGAACGAAAGTGGATCATTCAAAAGAAAACTTAACTTTCTCTTAGTGCCTGAAATAACAGGATGAATTCCTACAGAACCGTTTGATATAACAAAAATAAATTTTCTAAAAAATATAATTTATGCTGATACGGAATTTAATATTCCTAAACGTATTGACATTCTTCTTGGAGGGGAGATATTTTATGAATTATTAAAAAGTAAACAAATAAAATTACATGATATTTCAATAATATTGCAAGACTCTGTGTTCATTTATATTGTTACAGGTTTCATTCAAAACGAACAATCACACACACAAACCATTATTATTGCAATTTCATGGAAGATCAGGTTGATAGCAGTTTAACAAATTTTGGGAACTAGAATCATTAGGCATTAAAGACGAACCGAACTGTGATCAAGATGACCAAGCCATGCAATATTTTAAGACTTCAGCACGTTTCAATAGTGCCCGTTATGAAGTTGGTTTTTCTTGGAAAAAGGATAAACAAGAATTAAAAGGCAATTTTTCTTTAGCAGAAAAGCGTGCTAAATCTTTAACAAGAAGATTCCTTCGTGACCCAACTATGTTCACTCAATATTCTGAAATTTTGAAAGAATATGAGTCGCAAGGAATAATTGAAAAGGTTCTACAAACTGAAAAGCCAATTGATAGAGCAGTATTCTATTTACCGCATCAAGCGGTCTTTCGTCAAGAAAGCTTAACTACAAAGATGTGTATTGTTTTTGATGCAAGTTCCCATGAAGCCCTCTTAATGACTGTATATGGCCAGGAGTGAATTTAAATCCAAACATATTCCATCTGATCATTTCTTTTCGCTTGAACACGACTGCTATTATCGCAGATATAGAACGTGCATTCTTACAAATTTCATTGCGTGACGAGGACAGAGATGCAGTAAGATTTTTGCAAATGGAATTCAAATGATCAAACCTTAGTGAAAACATGGGAATACGAAGGCCTTGAGACACATCCTCGTCACTCGGAAAATAGTTCTCGAGTCCAATCATCAAAAATTTTAGGGATACCATGGAATGTCAGACACGACTATTTCACAACTGATGTGAAATGACTGCTAGAATTGGATTTATCAAAACCTGTCACAAAAAGAATTGTGCTACAATCAGCTGGTAAAATATACGATCCAGCTGGATTTTTATCGCCTTATACAATTAAGCTCAAATGCTTATTACAAGAACTTTGGCTACGAAAATTAGCCTGGAATGATGAGCTACCACCAGATATTTATGCAACATGGTTACAATGGTGGTCAGAACTTCCTCTTTTGTCAGAACTAAAGATTCTACGAATGATCCTCGATTCCAGTTCTGGAGATTCAAGTGAAATCCAAATCCATACCTTCTCCGATGCTAGCCAAAAAGAATACGGAGCTGCCACCTTCTTGAGATTTAAACACAAGGACAAAATCAGCATTGATCTTGTAACATCTAAAAGACGTATTGCACCTTTGAAAAAGTTATCCCTGCTCAGATTAGAACTGATGAGTGCTCTATTTGCTGCACGCTTAACAAAGGAAGTTAAGAAAATAATAGATCGGAAACGTCCAACTACATTCTTTTTTCTGGATGAACTCACAGATCCCTTTATTTTGGATCAAAGGTCCCAGCCACAAATGGAAACTCTTTGTGACGAATAGAGTTCGGAAATTCCAATCCCTCACCGATCCAAATTCGTGGTTCCACTGTTCAGGCAAGGACAACCCAGCATACCTCCTTACAAGAGGAATCAGTGTCGAAGGTCTTTCAACCAACTCCAAGTGGTAGAATGGACCCTCGTTTCTGAGTCAAACCAACTTCCTGACCAATTGACTCGGTGAAGCGATCCCAGAAAGATTGTATTCAGCGGAAATGAAAAAGAACTCAAACCCAGAAAATGACATTTCCTTGACAGTGACTCAAAATGATTTCTTTTAGAACATAATTAATATTTTAAATAGTTATGTAAAATTAATTCGAGTTGTAAGTTTTCTCTCTTTACTGGTTCATACATAACTGCAGAACCAGAAGTGCAAATATAAAAGGATCCCTTACTTCACAAGAGGTAAGTTATGCTGAGAATTGGCTGATCCGCTCATTACATGAAAAAGAGTTCCCCGAAGAAATGCTCAAATTGTTGGCAGGTGAGCCTATTCCTATAAGAAGCAAGTTAACTTCTCTTAATGTCTTTCTTGATGAGAGTAACATTATTAGAGTTGGAGACAGATTTGCTAATTAAAATTTGAATGAGAAGGCTAAATTCCCAATGATTTTATCGTGTAACATATTTTAACTGACATTATATTGTGCTTTTATCATAAAAAGTATTTGCATGCAGGACCCCACTCACTTTTATATCTTGTTCGTCAGAAATTCTGGCCACTCAAGGGCAGAAAAAATTATTCATGAATGTATAGAATTAGAATTATTCATGAATCATTCATAGAATTATTCATGAATGTGTAATTTGCTTCAAAAATAAGCCTATCACATCAAATCAAATTACTGCTAATCTACCAAGAGATTGTGTAACTCCGAACTATCCTTTTAATGTCACGGACATTGATTTTGCAGGCCCATTCCTTATAAAGTTTAAAAATCAAAGAAAAGGAGTACTGAATAAAATTTATGTGGTAATATATTATGTATGTTTATGCACAAAGGCTATACATTTAGATTTTGTGACTGATCTCACATCCCAAGCATTCATAGCAAGTTTAAAACGTTTTTTTTTGGTAGGAGAGGAAAGTGCGCAAAAATCGTCACTGACAACGGTAAAACATTTGTTGGTGCAAATTAAAAAAATTGTTCAAAATAGTTAAATCACCTGATCAAACATTAGCTGATTTTTTGACTAGTGAATCCATAGAAAGGAACTGTATCACATCGAAGTCCCCAAATTGTGAAGAAGTATGGGAAGCAGGGGTAAAATCCTTTAAATTCTACTTAAAAAGAGTTGTAGGGAATGCTCATTTAACTCTTAAAGAGTTCATTACCATACTTTGTGAAATTGAGGCAGTGCTAAATTCCCGACCACTCACTACTTTGACATCAAATTTCGATGATTTCGAAACACTGACCCCCGCACACTTCTTAGTTGGTATACCCCTAACATCCATAGTTGAACCACAAGTAACTATTATAAACGAAAATAGGTTGTTCAGATGGGAAAGAGTAAAAAAATTTACTCAACACATTTATAAACTTTGGAAGCGTGATTATCTAAATAATTTGCAAGACGTCACAAGTGGAAATTTAACAAAAATAATGTTTCTGTCAGATCCTTAGTATTAATAAAAGATGAGAATCTTCTCAGTACGAAATGGAGTACGGGTAGAATAACAGAAGTATTTCCCGGCACAGATGGTATGGTCCGAGTTGTGAACCTGCGTATGCCAAACGGAAACATATTGAAGAGAACAATTAGAAACCATTGAATATTAACTGTATGATTGAAATTTCATTTCAATGGCGGAGACTATTACGACCTGCGTGTGCAAATAGCGCTAGTAGTCATATTTTTGTTTACAATTCATTATTCCTGTAGACATCAGCCAAGGAGCATGACGTACCAACCGTCGCTCAAATAAATATTCATTTTTAATGTACAGTCCACAGCTCTTTGTTTGAATAGATAAGTTTCAAATAACTCAAAGTCTATTCATTAAATCTTTCATTACTGGTGGCGATTAGAGCCTCTGAAGTTAAATCAGAAACAAATTCCTTGTGAACAGCCTTAGTGGCCATACATACGAATACAGATACATAAATTTTCTGAAAAGTGTCCTTTGTATTTGATTTCAAAGGGCCCACATAGATCAATGCCTGCATTTGAGAATGCGAAACTAGGCGTTACTTTTTCTGAGGAAAGATCACCCATAATTTGGGTTGCAATGACTGGTTTGCATTTGAAGCATTCTACGCATTCGTGAACGATCTTTCTAGCTGTACTTCTGCCACCAACTCTAATTAATCCCTGTGATGGTTCTATAAATGGATTTAGAAATTTAAGCTTACTTGTAGGAGAAACTGGGGATCCCTTCTTAAGGGCGCTTATCTCTGCGTGAAAATATTTCACCTGTAGGCTTTTTAACAGATGAGTTTCTGCCTTTTGGTATTCTTCTTGAGTTAGGGATCCAGTACTTTTGATCAGTGATTTACAGTACTTCTAAATATAAAAATTAAACCTAGAATTCGTATTAGTTTATGAAAGTTATTAGTGATATCAATCAAAGTATCTAAAAAGTTAGAATCATTGTTTGACTTTAAAGTCCCTTTATAAAGGGTTTTGAGTTCATCTAAATAGATTTTATCAGTTGAGCTACTAGGGGTTTGGAGAGTTTGAGAGTAAGATAAGTTTATCCTGGAAAATTCTGGTCCTTTCCACCAAAGTTCGGAGGTTGCAAAGGCCTTTGCCTCTAAACCTCTGGAAAGTAGATCAGCAGGGGGTTGGACTTCGAAGATATGTGTTTCCAGTGAAAGTCTTTGGAAAGTTCTTAATTTGGACCACTCTGTTGCACACAAAAGTTTTAAGCAATATGCAATATCACGACAAGGCAATTGAAGAGTCGGTAAAAAGCTGTATGGATTCAATATTTAGCTTTAAAGCTCTTATGACTTTGTGTACAAGCTGTGATAACAGAAAACATGCAGATAATTCAAGACGGGGCACTGTCATCGGCTTTATTGGAGCTACTCGCGATTTACTGCACAAAAATCGGCTGGTGATGTCACTAGATATGGATAAACTTTGGAGGTATATCACTGCTCCGAATGCCTTAGAACAGGGGTCGCCAAAGTGGTCTATATAGACCCCTAGGGGTCTATTTAACAACAGTAGGGGGTCTATCTGACCCAAGGGGTCGAATGGGGGTCTATTGGGACTCGAAGGAAAAACAGTTCTTAATACGCAAATCACACATATCTAACTGCGTACGTAAAAATTTAAAATATTTTTATAATTGACTTAATATTATATTCTTTATAGAAAATAAAATAATAAATCAGAAAACAATCTGCCCTTTTTTTCCGTATGTATTTTCGTATGTATACCGTGACGTCACAACTTGCTCTTGTGACCAGTTTGTAATTTGCACGACTCATAGTATGTAGCCAGAAGAGCGATTGAGGCTTATCCGTGTCTCTTGCTGGCGAACCCATCAACCAATTAGGAGCCTTTGGCGCAGACTTGGCGAGCGACGACACTGCCGTTGGCTTTCTATGCATTAAGCGCGAATGGAATCTTCAGTACTCCGTTTTCTTTCTTTTTATGTTTGTGGTTTTAGTTCTTTTAGTTTTTTTCTTTTTTATACGGCAGTTACGCATCGTGTCGTTGGTTCGCCCTTTGTCTCCATCGCAAACCATACGAGCCTTGCATATGAGTCAGATGCATATGTGCGCTTGTCCAATTCTACACTGGATGCTACAAACGCAAATATCATATGCATTTTCAGCTATTTTTGTGAACTGTGAACAGTATTAAATGCTTGTAGTGTCATTATTACTACTATTATATCTACCATTGGATAATTAGTTATTGTTTCTATAAAACTAATCGTTTAGTTTTGATATCAATTTTAATTATTGTTACTTGTGAAAAGGTAAGCTTTAATAATGTGGATTAGTATAATATACCAACTTAATTTTAACTTATTTACAGAACCCTAATTTAAAAATGACAGCTTCAGTATCTAAAAAGAAATGTCGATATTATTCATTGGATTACTTAAAATTTGGATTTATTTGTTCACCGACAAATGAAACTATTCCTATGTGTCTTATATGCGAAAAAACTTTTGGAAATGAATACATGAAACCGTCAAAAATGAAAGATCATCTTGAAAGGCTTCATTCAGATAAAAAAAATGAAGAATTATAATTTTTCAAAAAACTCAAAGAAAAATTCACATGTCGACCAACTCTAAAAAGTTTTATGAAACAGTCTACTGAAATTGAAAATGAAGGAGGATTAATTGCTTCGTACAAGATTTCGCTTAATATAGCAAAGACGGGAAAACCCCACACAATCGCAGAAGAAATTGTAGTACCTGCAATTAAAGACGTCATTGAGAATGTGATGAAAAAAGACTCTACTAATGTTTTAAAGTCTTTGCCATTAAGTGCAAATTCTGTAAAACGGCGTATTGACGAAATGGCCGAAGAAATAGAAAACACAGTAGTTTCGGAGCTAAAAAATTGCAAGTTCTCTATACAACTTGATGAATCTGTTTTTGGCGTTTCTGCTATTCTTTGGCGTATGTTAGATATTTCAGTAAAATTAAAGAAGTCATTGATGAATTTTTATTTGCTAAATATCTTGAAACCGATGGGAAGGGAGTGACAATTCTTAGATGTTTACAAGAATATTTAAATAAATATGACATTCCGCTTGAAAATATAAGAGCAGTAGCCACAGATGGCGCACCTTCTATGGTAGGGCGTTACCGAGGTTTTGCTACATGCCTCAAAAAAAAAGTGCCCGATATTCGTACTATTCATTGTGTATTGCATAGACACAACTTAGTAGCAAAATATCTGAGTTCAGAGTTACATGAAGCTTTACAGTTTTGTATTAAATCTATTAATCAAATTAAAGCTCAACCTCTTAAATCAAGATTATTTGCCAAACTTTGTGAGGAAAACAATGAATTATTTAACCAATTACTTCTGCACACCGAGGTTAGATGGTTGTCTAGAGGTGTATGCTTGCAACGGCTCGTCAATTTATTTGACTCCACGACAGAATTTCTGAACGAAATAAATCCTGTTCTAAGCAATGAACTCCAAAACAATAAGAACCATATTTTTTATTTAGCAGACTTATTTGGAAAATTTAATGACGTTCGAACAAAACTGCAAGGAAAAGATGTAACAATTATCCAAGCTCGGACAATACTGTTAGGCTTCCAAGTAAAATTAAATTTATTTAGATCTTCATTGCTACGTAAGGATTATAAGTATTTTTCAAATCTGCAACAATTAAAAATAAAAGAAGAAGACATGGAAATATATACAAATCATCTTCAAAAATTAAGCGACGATTTTAAACTGCGCTTTGTTGATTTGGAAAACATCGACATCCCTGATTGGATTATTGCGCCATTTTCGGCGCAAATTGATAACGTCGACATCAACATACAAGATGAGCTTGCTGAACTATTGTCCGATCTTGAAGCAAAAACGCTTATTAAAAATTTGACAATACATAAATTTTGGACTAATATAAATATAAAGCAAAAATATGTGAAACTTTACGAAATGGCTCAGCCATTTATGCTGGCGTTTCCAAGTTCGTATATGGTTGAAGCCGGTTTCAGTCACGTTAATTCAATTTTAACTAAAAACAGAAATAAATTAAATGTGGGGCTTCGAGGGGATTTACGGTTAAAATTGACTAATTTCGAACCCAATATAGCGAACCTTGCCAAGAAACACCAGGCACACTCATCTCATTAAGAAGTAAAAAATCTGTATCTACTTTACTTACTGTTTCTGATTTATTAAATATTTAGACTAATATATAGTTTATTTTAATTACCTGAAAATTACCTTTGTTGGGGGGTCTATGGAGATTTCGAAAAACTATATAGGGGGCGATGATCAAAAAAGTTTGGCGACCCCTGCCTTAGAAGAAGCATCGGAGAAACCGCACAAAACAATGGATGTCACACTGTTATGCAAAATGAATCTAGGGATCTTAATTAACTCTATATCTGGTAAGGGTGTGATAAGGGTTTTGCACTGGTCTGCAATGTCTGGAGGTAACTTCTCATACCAATCAATCTTTAACAACCACAATTGTTGCATAAATATCTTTGCTTTGGTGATAAATGGACAAAGAAGACCAAGGGGGTCGTAAATACTGGCGATATCTGAGAGAACATCTCTCTTCGTGAACCTGCTATTAGTGTTCACGGTGACTTTGTTGGAGAAAGTATCTGTACAGCTTCCCCATAGCATACTTAAAGTCTTTACTGTAACCTCTTCTGAGTTCCTATCCAGTGGGAACGTTTGGGGTTCGCGGGTTGGAGTCCTACTAGAGCACCACTTGTGCAGGTGCATGCCTCCCTTTTGTAGGAGCTGGGAAAGCTCAGCTTTGAGTGTTTCAAATTCATTAAGATCGGATGAGCCTGATAGGCAGTCGTCCATATAAAAGTCTTGAAGAACTACACTTGCTGCTAAAGGAAAATTATCTTTTTCATCAGAGGCCAATTGTTGTAAGACCTTTATGGCCCGATATCCATATCGATATCCATATCGGCACAAGCTGTACCGTAAGTAACGGTTTTTAGCCGATACACCTTAGTTGGTGACTTTTTCTGTCCTTCCATAAAATCTTTTGAAATTCAGTTTGGGAAGGATTGATTTCTGTCATTCTAAAAATTTTCTCAATATCTGTAGTAAAAGCGTACTTGTGTTTTCTAAACCGAATTAAAATTGAAAAAAGATCCTCTTGAATAACGCCTCCTTTACAGAGTAAGTCATTTAAAGAGTTTCTGTTTGTTGTTTTTGCGCTAGCATCAAAAACCACTCTCAGTTTTGTCGTTTGACTGTTTGGGCGCAAGATGCTCTGATGAGGGATATAGTAACCAGTGTCCGTAATTTCAGACTCTTTAATTTCTTCCATATGACCAAGGGATTCGTACTCAGAAAGGAAATCTGAGTAGAGAGCTTTAAGTGTTGGGTGGCGTTCCAAGCGTTGCCATAATTTATTTAATCTCTGTGATGCAACTTGTTTAGATTTCCCTAACATGATTTCTGAACACTGTGGTTTAAAAGGCATCTCTACAACGTATCTTCCATCGATTTTACGATAATGTGTGTTTTTAAAGTGTTCATTGCAAAAATTTAACTCATCGTTTAAAAATGTTTCGGTTTACGCATTTTCAGTCTCCCAGAATGATCCTAAAGTGTTATCTAGAGTTTGTAAATATTTAATCAAAAAACCATGTTTAGATACATTTTCTACATTATCATTTGAAGTTCTTTCCGACACTAAATAAAAGTTATTATTTAGTTTAATTTTATCCTCCTTCAATAAATCAAAAAAATATTCTGAACCGAGGTCGAGATGAACCTCTTGAGGCAAATGAAATGTTGAATCGGTGAGCTTTAAATTACCAGGGATATTTAAGTTTGAAAGATTTATTTTCCTTTATGGTAAATAATCTGTGATTTTAGGAAGAATCAATAAGTCAAATAACCATTTCTCATCACCCTTTTGATTTGAAATCTCTATAGTGACCTTGTATTTTACGAATAATGAGCAGTTATTCAAACCAGAAATTGGAGCGTTTATATTTTCTTCTTGCAAACTTAATAACTCTGCTGCTTTGATATTCGATTAGTAATGATATTCGATTCGCTGCCAGAATCGAGTATTCCACGCAACGGTATTTTTATGCCTAACGAGTTTTTCACGTAAATTATTTCTGTGTTTATCAAAACACTTTTTTGATTTCCATTCGCGAAAAGAGATACTTGGGGGCTCTAAATGAGGGCGAGAAATAGTTTGCGTGGGCGAAAAGTTTTGGATCGGAATCAGTGACTCATCGAGTGGAGTTTGATTGATGACCGCTGTAGAATACTTATGTAACAGAGTGTGATGGGTTTTTTTTCTTGCACACGCGGCAAACACCTTTACTAGCACAATTAAAATTTAAGTGTGAATTAAGGTAGGAATAGCAAAGTTTAAACCTTTTTACGAAATTTCTAATCTATCTGCTAATTTCATTTCCTAAAATTTCTCGCAGTGATAAATTGGATGAATTAAATTACACACATGGCAATTTTTAGTGAATTTGTTATTCTTGACAAAAAATGATTTTGGTGTCTCTTGGTTAAGTTTAACAACGGCATTAGAGTTAATACTATTTAGAATTTGATTTCTTCTTTCTACCCAATTTAAAAATTCGTCAAAATCCGAGACCTCATTATCTTTTAAGGTCAATTCATATTGTTTGCGGCTTTCGCGATCCAATTTCTCAAGAATAATGCTGAGAAATAACACATTAGACAGTTTATCCCTCCTCAAAGTCTAAAATATTGAGGGATCTCCGATTTTTGTTTGAACAGTCTAAGAAATAACGCAAATCCTTAGCTAATTCATGCTTAAGCGTCGGCAAATTTAGAATACCTTTTGGGTGACAATCTACAAGCATCCTTTTGTTTTTGTATCTCTTTTCTAAAGCCTGAAAAAGAGATAAATAACTCTCATCTGGAGTTTCAGTTTTTTTGGGGGCCTCTCCTTCAGGAGAACCTCTCAAATAGAACAGTTTCTCGCTGTCAGTTAATTATTTGTTATCATGAATTAAAGTAATAAATTGACTTTTAAACGAATTAAATTCATCTAATCTTCCGATAAACACCGGTAAAGGGATGGGGTGTAGATTTATTCTTCTACTTAAATCAAACGAACTTAATTTTTCGGAGCTTTTAACTGTATTGATTACTTTAAACATAGATAGTTTTTTTCTTATTAATGGAGGTTTTAATTCTTATCTCTAAATGTTGGATCTCTTGGTCGATCTCCGATAGACTTGCTTCTAAGTTTAGGTACTCCTGATCAGAAGCCGACTTATAGTAGTCTTCTTTTAAGACTTCAAATTTATCCTGAATTTTTTCAGTATTTCAAGCTGTACCTCTAGTTGAGGTATATCCATAGTTTCTTTATCTGTTATGGCACTCATAAGTTTCGTTACTTGACCTTTAAGATTACTGCGTTTTCGGTTTAGAGCAACTAAAACAGCCATGATTTAGGCTTAAGTGAAACTTTCTAATTTCAAATGACTTTGCCAGATCTCCGGGTCACTAGGACCAAAATGTTTGGAGGATGTAAGTGGACTGTATGTTGGAAATGATAACAATTACTTGTTGTAATTGTTTGTTACGCAAGTGAGTGAGGCTTGTTGCCTCGGACCTTGTTGGTCTCTAGCTCATACGAAAAGTAACATCGAATAACAATTTTCTTCCTTCACTGGCACACGCCAGGGTTACTACAATTTGAAATGGGAGCCAAGTGCTCTCGGAGGGAGCACGCCATCGCCAAGAGTGCCTGTACACCTTCATTGACTCACCTGAGGTCAGGTGATATTATCGGAGGACCGATTACGGAAATTGTCTCGCTGTGCTATTATTATGAGATGTTAATTAAGACACATCACATGTTTTTGAAAAACTCATCCCTAAATAAAGTTTCATAACATTAACCAAAAAAAAAGTCCTCAAATCAATCCTGACTTAATTCTATTCATTTCCTCCATATAATTCTCTCAATACGTGATCAATAATTTTCCAAATAATCAAAATTAAAAGTTCTTTAAATATACAGTCCTTAAAATATTCAAATACATTAAATCAATAATTCAATTCCAAGTAAAAATTGCTAAAATAATGCAAGACTTATAAAAAGAAACTTTCAAAATAAATCCCACGCAAAAGATAGAAAAGAACTTCTAAATAATGCATTAATGGAGATACAGTCCTAAAATTAGTCTCTTTTTTTCTTATTTAGAATCCTATTCAAACAGCAACACCATTAAATAAAAAAAAGCAATCCTCTCACCCATTTGCTATCGTTATTTACCTGGGTCAATGGTATGGGAATAGGGGGTTCTCCTTGGTTTCGATACAGCTGCGAACAAATGAGCCGGGAGATAACATAACTGCGGCATACTTAGCAGGGATCAACTGTCTCTCCACTCCATGATCTGTCAGAGACACACACGTGGGTTGAGACTTGTTGAAGAAATGGGACATTTGATATTTATCTTTTGTCACTAAGACCGTTCCATCGTAAGCACCCCTCTCCCGGACAGCAAAGTTCCTCATCCAAACACACGAGTTAATTGCACTGCGACTGTAACAAGCCGAGGCTCCTGTAGTGTGGATTTCACCCTTTCCGAAGGTCGTAAACTGGATCGTATTTCCTTGGTCACCGAGTCTAAAACCTTAATTATCTCTCCCAGGATCGAATAGAGTACGTCATCTCTTCCCATTCCCCTTATGTTGAAGTAGAATTTTCCGTTTTTCCTTGAGAAGAGGGACATCTGTTCTTTTTTCCATCTGTGCAATTTTCTTCTTTTCGGACAGTGTCTAAATGCTTTCGATCCATTTCTTGCCAATGTGATTGTCCCCTTTCATTGCATCCCCTTTCTTTCCTTAGATCTTCATTTATCTCATATTTTGATTTGAATTCTTCCGTATGTTTTCTGTTGTTTTCATCGGGTTTTCCTTTGTAATCGCATAGTTCACTTTGACTCTTCGCTTCTATTTTTCTCTGTTTTCTTCTGCCTTCCAATTGTTCTATAAGTGATACTTCTTCCAATTTTCTCAGTCCTTCCCGACTTTTCAATTCCGTTTGATATGTTTCTTCTTTCTCTGCATTTAAAAAGTCTGTTTCGTTTCCTAGTTTCTCCAGGAGATTTGCTAGATCAGAAATATTCTCTTCACTCACCTTTTCTAATTCTCATTCTCTTTTTCCTCCAATAAAAATATATACTCTTGTAAGATCCTTTAAACACTTCTGGTCGGTCGTCTGAAGTTCATTTAGTTTCTGTCCTTCTAAATATTTCAAATCTTCTTGTAGTCCTTTTTTTTCACTATTTTCTTTTCTTTTCTTAGCATTGGTTCCGGTCCACCTTCTTCGTGACACAGTACTTCTTCTCGTTGATTCTCCACAATCTCTCTGGCATTCCTTCCATTTCATTTTCCTTTTCAACTTCAGCTAATTGCTTTGAATCCTCTTCTTTTCTTCTTCTTTTCATATCATTACTCATCTTTTCATTTTTTTTTTTTTTTTTGACATGCTGCTGCTTCTAATTACAAGTTCAACATCCTTGCTTTAGTTTTCCGTGTTTGAGTATTCACTTCTGGAACCTCAGTACTGTACTTGATTCCCGTTAAGTATTGGCTTCTTTCCAATAATATAAGCAATTCTAGCTGTTCTCTTCTTTCTTTACTACCTGCAAGCTTTTCTTTAACATCCTCTTCATTATATTTACTCTTCTGCACCAATTATAGCTTCATGTAAGTTCGTTTTTGTCATACAAAGTACTTCCTTGATGCCCATATCTGTCGCCACCTCTTGAATATCATCTTTCAATGCTCTCAAAAAAAACGATATTTTTCTAAGTCTTTATATCCGTTCCTCACTACTAAAATATGCGTGTAGTCCTTTACGAAATCCTTTTTCCGAAATCCTACGTTTAAAACTAACCGCCTTCGCTTCCTTTTCTCCTTCGTTTCATCTTTTTTTTAATAAGGGCGAGTAATATCTGCGACCTCTTTTCTCCTACCTCTCACATTCGAGCCTTGGTTTTTCTCGAAAGGGAGCGTGTCTGAGACCTAGCGTCTACCGTGTTCGTTTGAGAGCATTGAATACTATTTCTTTCTTGTTACTTTAGTATATCATTGATCAATCATCTAAGAAAGAGCTAACGATTCCTGTGTTGACTCATATTCATATGAGCGCATGAAGTTAAGCATTTCTAACAATTAAACAATGATCTTTATTTACACCTAGGGGTTCATTTCCCCCTGGTCTCATACGAGTACAGCTCGACCGCGTATCTATAAGACGCTTTTTCACCCTCTCCTACACAACGGAGGGGTTGCTACAATTTTTCTTCTCACCAACAGACGTCATATACGCTACAGTCAATGTTGATTGAGATTCAAAACTTGGACAATAGGCATTTCTTCTCAGTAAAGTTGTAGGAATGTCACTGTTCATCATATTCATTTTCCAAATCTATAATGTTCTCCATTCTGTTTGGAAGAAAAAGTTCGCTTTTCTCTAGATAGTAATTTTTGAAAACTCGTCGAAATATGTTTTTACCCAATTTTGTTTTAAATTGAATTTCTTTTTCTCCTTTATCCGTATATTTTAAAAGTAGACTCTCTAACTGTTTATCCGTTTTGTCTTTGTAATTGATTTCACTATGCACTTTTGTAAGGGAACATAATCTAAGAATTTCACCAAGTGAGAAGGTTCTATATCACCACCCAAGTATTCCGACTCTTGAAACATTTGACTTCTTCGTTCCGCACTATATAATCCAGATTTAGAATCTGGAGCAACTGCAAGATAACCTGCAGCAGATATAATTGGATCTTCATTTTGATAATCAGGATTATTTACTCCATCTCTTCTTTCTTTGGCTTTATCTTTGTATCTTGAGTCATGTTCTTCTTACTAGACTCGGTTGACAACAATTCCACAAAATCTTCTGTACTTTATCTTCCGTTTGTTTCCTCTTTGGAGGCAACGTGGACATCTTCGTCGTCCGAGGGTGATTCGTGATCGTACATCCGCACATTTTCTCTTAATGCTTCATAAGCAGCGGTGCTCAAAAGTAAGTCACTTACCAGATTCTTCGATACTACACGTGATGCTGGTACATGCCCATATACTCTGTCGTCAATATTCATTTCAAATATTCGTGAAGGAGCCACTTGCTTCTCTCCAAGCGCCGAGACAAATTCAATGTGCCCATCTCCCTCATATTGTACTCCATGGGTGACTTATTCGCGTATGAACGAAATCTGAGAACCATAATCTATAATTCCCCTAATCTTCTGATGGCCAATCCTCATTCATGGGGTCAAAAGGTCTACTAAATTAGTTGTAGCCTCCATGGGAACAATTATTTTAGCTCTTAGGACGGGAAACTCCTGACTTCCGCTAGGTTTAGCAACGGTGACTGTATTACCCGAGGTCGTTTGATTTGATTCTCTATTTGAGGTGCCTTAAAAAGATACAATCGTGCTGTATGTCCTTCCTTTTCATTAGAATAACATGTAATCTTTGGAGATGTTCTTAAACCCTTTGTCCTAGAATATTGAGATGGATGCTTTGAATTCCAATTGCTGTTTGAAGGTCTACGTATTGCGGATTTCTGCACTTTTTCGACATATGTTCTTTTCCTTGGGAAAAGGCAATTTACTTCGCTTGTCTTCCCATTATTCCCACTGAATCATTAAATTAGAAGACATGCACCCTTTTTGATTGCATTCATATTTTTCCAGCTTATCTGTCGGCTCCGAAGGGGATATTAATTTCTCTCATTCATCCAAGAATTGTTCCGTGATCGCGGAGGGAGCTGACTTCTTTACTTGATCCGTGACGACCAAATCCCTCAATTTCTCAGAAATATTCACTTCAAGTCCGTCAATGTACTCCTGAAAGTAATTAGTTATCTTTAAAACGAAATCCCTCCTAGATTTGTCAGGGCTTTTCTGGCGCTGAAAAAATTTCTTTTATAGCGCATGGCATGAGTATGTGGAATCTTGAATGAAGATTAGAAGATGAAAATCATTGTTTTTATTGTTTTGTTGGGTTCAGTTCACAGCACACGTATACATCATAGTAATAGTTATAATAAGGAATACTTATAAGACATATACACGACACACAAACACACTCACAACAACAAGAGGTTGGGAAGAAGTCTCTCTTTCTCAACGTCACCACAGGTGGCATTAGCAGTCCCGTTAAAGTTACAGTCATGGTGGCTGTTACACTTTCTAAATTCCTATAAACTTTATTTCTATCTTTTCAATAATATATTCTTAATGAATGTGTAGTTGTCGAAATTCTCTTCCGATTCCTGAGCAATCGATTGTAATAAATAAGAAAGTAGTATCGTGAGTATTCCAGAAACTCAGTCCTTAGAGTCAACATCAATAATCTTCGCTTATCTTTCGAAAAAGGATAGTAAAGTGATATATCATCATATTTTGGATCGAACCTCGACATCATCTTAGTCAACTCAACCCAGTACAAGGAGTGCCACCTTTTTCAGGTTTCTAGTCTACAGAACTGTCCAAATATGCTTTTCTCTCAGTTTCTTCATATATATATATATGTGTGTGTGTGTGTGTGTGTGGTTATTAATTGACGAGACTGACGCTACTACAGAAGAAGTACGCATGCCCCAAACGAACGATGCGAACGATAGCTGTTTAGAATGAAGCATTCTCTTTCGAATGTTGTGCCTCTTATTTATGTGAACAATTCCGTATACTGTAGCCTTCGTTCACATTAGAGTTATTTTTTTGTTTCGCTGGTGAAATGATAAGAGAGTAACAAATTGTGCCTGAGAATAGGATATTTTTAACATATTGTATTTAAAAAAATTTCTATTATTTCGTAGCATATTTTATCCTAATTAATTGATTGGTTTATTAACGCCGTACTGGAAGGAATACGACACCAGAGGAATGGAGAAACGTATTGGCGACGTGACTTCGTAATTTTGAAACTCGGTCACGTGATGAGGACGACACCTGAGCTAGCACTTCCCTCTACACATTTCCGCATTACGCCCACTGGAAGACTTTGAGCCTCAACTGTGTTAACGTACATTAGCCCCGGCTACAAGACGGGTTTTTGAAGCATTACGGCTCTAACCCAAGACTCGACGAAAACCACCGGCCGCGAGATCGCAGCCATGACCTCTGGCAACTGTAGTCACATATTTTATCACAAATAATAAGTTTAAAAGATGGCAACCTCGAATAGATTATATGATCTGAGAAGCTACATGAGGTAAATATTATTTTTTCCTAAAATCAATGCATATGTATCAACGTGTGAAAACTCCGTTAGTGTCAAAAAATCGATTGAACTAACGGTTTTTACTTGAAAAAAATTATCTTAAAATTAATGTATTAGTGCGAAAATTGAGGTGATTTATTAAATTTCTTAACATAAAATATTTTGATTTGTTTTCATTCCAATTTAATTTAAAAATGTAAGCTAGAATTTTTGAATCAATATTGGAAAATTTTATGTGATCACAAAAATTTTGGAATAAACGAAACAAAATCAGGGGGGAAATTGTAGTAATATAAGAGGTGAATTTTAAATGCTAGGTATCTTTCTTTTAACGAAATTCAGGAAGGAGATCCTGGTTGTATTTCGTATTAGTTATCATAAAATATAATTTTCTATTTAAAATATACTCAAAATTACAAATGCAATTCTATTGTTATTTTTTGTCTCATAAATAAGATCTCGATATACGATGTTTAGTTGCACGTGCAGGGAAAAAAATGTTTTGTTTAAAAATCTTGCTATTCGTTGCCTGTTAAGCAGTTAAAATTCTAAAATATTTCAACTATAACAAAAAAAAATCATGCATGTATCGCCATAAAATTTACACAGAATTCTTAAATAAATTTTTAACACATGAAGGGTAATCTGTATGTATATTTTTAAATCTCGTTCTGAAAGAGTAGTGCTTAGTGTTTTTGAGTTGTGTTTTTACTATCTTTAAGTTTTCACGCCATTTCCCTCATGAGAAATGGTGTTAGTTCAAACTAACCTTTGGGGCTTTTTTACTGTGATGTTTGATAAGAGAGACACTCTGTGAAAGAGGAGTGACTTTGTAATTTAAGGAGCATTGCTATGTTAGAATTTTGCAGAATAAGAGAGAGAATGATATAGAGGAATTAGAGAGATTCATAGGATCACTATATTGTTTCCAATACCTGAGAAAGGATATACTGAGAGTGAGTATTGGACTTGGATTCCGTCTAAAGAAATCTTCTTGAAACAGAGCCAATGATTCAAAGTCTTTCATTTAGAGTTCGTCATATAAGCAGAATTCCTCTTTACAATATTTTGTAAGCGATGCGTTAACCACTCTACAGTATTGATTTAGTCTGGTTTTGCGTATTCAAAACTGAATAAGTTGGTTAAAGATTTTTGGCTGTTTATTACTGCGCCACTGTGTCTCTTAATCTTGACAAGAACAATTCGTTACGAAAGGATATAATGCTTAATACTGAACTGAATGATAATTTTTATTCTACAAAAGGCAATATAATGGTGTATTTCAAAGCTTTTATTGAGTTAGCTAAAACTCAGCTGTGAATTTTAAAAAGATAGCGCCTTTTAGAATATCTTTTTTTCTAAAATGGTTTTACTTAAAAGATGTGAAAGTGAAAGCAAATATTACTTTTTTTTTTGTTAAGTATTAATCTTAACAACTTAATATTTTTTCATTTTTTAAGATTTAAATAACTAAATTATATATAAATATTTTCAAAATTTTAGAGCTCGTGGGTAACATTCATTTATTAAATGTGAATTAGTATTTTTTGAGGGTTGATGTTAACAAATGATCGGTTGGTGTTTACAAATTTTTTTTAAAAAATGTTTTCTTTTAAATGTTGTCTCTTGAATTTTATTTTAACAATTATAAGAGCTATCCACGTAACCTGAGCAAGAAATTTAAAAAGTAATACCTATCAACACAGAGTTGATAGAATTGCTAAAACTGTAGTTGCTTAACTCACGATAATTGAAATTACATTTTTATATTTATGAAAATGTATTATCAAGAAGAAAAATGTATACTTCGAAATTAGTTATATAACCTTTATGTATTGCCTAAATTACAAGGGGTGCTCAAATGAAAAGGTACAAAACGACACTATGAGTATAAAGGAAGAATTTATTCAAAGTATACATCATAGGCCTGAGCACAACAATCCCATTAATTAACGAGTCAAAGGATTCCTTGTTCCCAGAATTCGTACGGCCGTGACAAGACCCAGTCCTTCACAGCGTCCTTGAATTCGTCGTCCGACTTGAAGCTCTTCCTTTTCAGATGTTTTTTTAGGGGACCAAACACTTGGAAATCGCACGGCGACATGTCCAGGCTGAAAGGTGGATGGTCAATCTACCCCTACTTGAACTTGACCAGTTCCTCGTGTATGACCCTGGAGACGCACAGTTTGACACGTGTACGGTTAGCATCGGCGATGAAAAGCGGCCGGCTTAACACCTTCTGCTGTCAGAAATCAGAGAACGCCTCGCTGCTCCTAAGTTGTTGAATTTTTCAATGTGCATGCAATCTTGTCCTCACTCAGATTGTCAGAGTTTTACTGCATACAGCAATAATTGACGTGCAAGGAGCTATAAAGAAAAAGTAAAATTTAAATGTGTTTTTTGATTCCGCGTCGGAGAATAGCTATCGAACATTAAAAGCAACTGAAATGTCAGGATTAAGCAAAACAAATTCTACTACAAATAAATTCTACTGTTCAAAGTTTGAATAACGACAAATCAAAAATAAATTATTTGACTAAAGCGTCTGTTTCGAATTTAAGAGATACATTTCGTTTAGACGTAGTTTCTTTTTCACACTCCTGAGATAATTAAAGTGCATCCTTCAAAAAGGATAAATATTTCAGAATTTAACATACCATTGGGTTGCGTTCGTGCTGACAAAGACTTTAATCAGCCATCAGAGATTTCTTGTTATTAGGAAGAGAGCATTTTTTAGAGATTTTTGGCTGAAACCAAATATGGTTAAGAAACTGTAAAATGAGATTAGATTAATCTAAATTCGGTTTTGTTGCTGCTGGATCATTGATCATTGATGAATCATTTAATGATGGATCATTCTCTCCTAGTCATTGCTTTCTTTGTAAGCAATTGCATAAAACTCTACGTTCCTTCTGGGAAACGAAAAATATTTCTGAAGAGAAACCTGTAATTAGTGATGAACTTAAATTTTGCGAAGATCATTTCGAAAGAACACACGTTAGAAAACCGTGGGGTCGATATTCTGTATACCTGCCATTCAAACAAAATATACAAAAAAAATGTTATAAATCTTAGGTATTTTAGGACTATTGTGTTCAAACGTCTCAATCAGCTTTGGAGACGATTAAACTGTGATCCCAAATTAAAAGTTCTTTGCACTCAATTTATTGAAGAGTATCTTGCGTTAGGTCAAATGGAAGAAGTCTTAAATATTGACGAAATTACATTTGAGGATGGATTTTTTTTTCTCCGCATCATATTATTCTTAGATCCGGAAATCATGCTCGTCCCTTGAGAGTAGTGTTGAACGGGTCACAAAAAACTGATCCAAATATTTCGCTGAATGATGTTCTCAGTAAGAGTGGTGTTATTCAAAAGGATTTGTTTTCCATTATGCTTCGTGCTGTAAAACATGCTTATTTCTTCAGCTTGACATTCGTCATATGCTTAGACAGATTGAAATAAATCCTCAATAAAGACATTTTCAAAACATTCCTCTGGAAACTGGGTCCCAATGAACCTGTCCAAATTTATAAATTAAAAACAGTTACGTACAGTACAACACATACATGTTATCTATCTACTCGAGTATTAAAACATCTTGCGATTGGTGAGGAGGATAACATCATTGTTCATTAGATTAGTTAACATTGTTCTACGAGACATACATTTAGATGATATTTTAACTGGATGTTCCAATTTGAAGGAACTTGAAGTAAATAAGTCAGAACTTGTGCAGCTCTTTGAAAGTCCAGGAATGTATTTGCACAAATGGTGTTTCTCGCATTATAACAGTGATTTTCCTGATCTTCAATTTGATCAATTGTCTGAAGAAGACACTGTGAAAACTCTAGGTGTTTTGTGGAATAGTTCTTCTGATACCTTTTGTTTTAAAGTTCATATTTGTGAAAATTTGGTTTTCACTAAAAGAGATGTCCTTTCTCAGATTGCTCACCTTTTCGAACCATTTGGTCTTTTAGGACCTGTCATCAATAAAGCCAAATTCCTCATGCAAGTTTGAGAAACTACCTACTGCAGTTGCCAATGAATGGTCTAAATTCGTGCAATCCTGCCTGCCTTGGAAAAGATAAAAAAGAATTCCAAGATTTGTTCTTTTAGGAGATCCAGGTTAAATCCTACTCCATGGATTTGCCTTTGCCTCCCAGAAGGAATTTGGTGCTTTTATTTATGTAGCTGCTCAGACTATCAAAGGCGATAAAAAATAGTGAAATTTTGTGCAGGAAGTCAAGAGTGGCACCACTTAGAACCCTAACCCTTCCCCAGTTGGAGCTTTCAGCCTATCTCCTGCTTTCCAAACTTATGAACAAAGTTTTGGCTGCACTAAAAATGGGCATTTCACAAGTTAATTTGTATTCTGATTCCACAATTGCTCTAAGTTAGATTTAAACGTCACCTCAACTTCTTAAAACCTTTGTGGCTAACAGAGTTTCAAAAATTCAAAAACTAACTGAAAACTTTTTGTGGCATCACATATCTTCCGAAAGCAACCCAGCGAACTTCCTGTTCAGAGGCTTGAATGCCACAGATCTGGTAAACCGTCTTTTATGGTGGAAGGACCCTAACCTTTCGCGAACTGACGATGCTGAATATTCTCAGAACAATGTCACTGAAATTCAAAAAGAACTAAAAAACATTTCTTCTAAAAATTTCTTCTTTCAAATCAACTCGACTTTCTCAACACGATTGTTTCCGTAATCAATGACTTAAGTAAATTAATTAGAGTTATAAGTTTTATTTTCAGGTTTTGCAAGAATGCCAGGTTATCATGTGGTGAACGAGACATTGGTCCTCTTTCACTTAAAGAACTTCAAAAGGCTGAGCTCTGGTTACTACAGTCTGTACAAAAAGTAGAATTTTTTGAGGATATTAAAAACTTAAAAAAGGGTGAGCCTGTTCCTCGAAACAGTAAGTTAGCCTCATTAAATTGTTTTACGGGTAACAATATTATCATATTAACAATATTATTATTCGTATTGGAGGAAGATTGCAAAATTCACGTTTGTCATTCAATGAAAAATATCCAACTGTGCAACCTAATCAGAATAACTAGTTTACTAGTCAGACTAGTAAGTTTACTGGTCATAAAATATTTTCATAATAAATACCTACATATTGGTTTTAATAACTTGTTGCATCATATTCATCATAAATATTGGCCACTTACTGGCAGAAATCTAACACATAAAGTTGTTCATAATTGTATTACGTGCTTTAAAAACAAGCCTATTGCATTAAATCAAATTATGGGAAATTTGACTAAGGAAAGAGTAACTCCCACTTTTCCCTTTAACAATTGTGGCATGGACTTCTGTGGACCTTTTATGATCAAATTTAAAAATCAGCGTAAGGGAGTGTTTAATAAAATATACGTTTGCATTTTTTGTATGCATGGCTACCATAGCAATCCAATTGGACTTTGTGATGACCTTACTTCGCAGGCTTTTTTTGCCTATTTAAAAAGATTTAACGGGAGATGAGGTAAAAGTTCTAAAATGTTTTCAGAGAATGGTAAAACTTTTGTAGGCTCAACATTGAATTAAAAATGCTACATGAATTTCTTAAATCTCCTGATGAAACGTTAATTAATTATTTTAATGATGAACGTATTGAATGACATTTTATACCTCTTGGGTCTCTTAATGTCGGTTGATTATGGGAGTCGAGAGTAAAATCCTTGAAATTTCATTTAAAGCGCGTTGCTTGAAACTCAAGTTTAACTCTCAAACAGTTTATAACGTTACTTGCTGAAATAGATGCTGTTTTAATTTCATGACCTCTAAACTCACTTTCATAATTTTGAGACTTTGTCCCCTGGCCACTTTCTTATTGATAGGCCTATTACTGCCATCCTACTATCCACAACTTTTAAGTGTTAAAAAAAATACATTGTCAAGATGGCAGAGAGTTAATTCGTTATCTCAACAAACATGGAAAATTTGGAAAAAAGGGCTATCTAAACAATTTGCTAGAGAGAAGCAAATGGAAATTTGCGAAAGATAACGTTGATAACAGTACTCTAGTATTGATAAGATATGACTATCTTCCAGGTAAGAAATGGCTTTCGGGAAGAATTGTAAATGTGTTTAAAAGTAAATATAATTAAATAAGAGTTGTAAATCTTAAGCTTCCTGATGGAGAAATAATTAAAAGAAATGTTAGAGATATTTCAATTTTACCTGTTAATTGAAAATGTACTCATTTTAAATCTTCATTTATAATGCATGTGTTATTATTATTATTATTATTGCTTTACATGTTCTATTTCATGTATTAATATCTTAATTGAATTCATTGTGTACTTTTTCTGAAATTTAATTTTGTATTTACGTGTATTAAAATTTGTATTTCAATGGGGGCCGGGATGGTGGCGCCTTTGCCCCTCCCTATTTCAATGTAACGCGATGCCTTCTATATCCTGTTTAACTAACAATCTATCACTAATCATACCGAGAGGCTGCACACTAAGTGCTATCTTTCTGCATTATTACTAATATAAAGTAAAGTGTAAACTGTTTCTACAGCCTGTTTTTTTCTCTCAATTGAACTATCGACGATATATTTAAAATACTGGCATACCGCCTTTTGGATTAACTTACAATCCCCTCTAGACACAATTAATCGAAGTTAAAAATTGTCTTGTACTCGTTTGGACAAAATAATGAATCATGAAGTTTATTCTCAGACCCTTAAAGATTTTATCTATCACTTCTGTCGAAAGGAATCCTCGATCATTTTTTGAAGAGGGGGATGGGAGTGAGGTTCAACGTTGTGTTTTCCAGGAAATGTAAACTTCGATAAAGTTTTTCGACAGAGAGTATAACTTGACAATCCAATTCAATGGCCCAACCACATTTTGTCTAGACTTTCTTTGTATGCCGTTTTATTTACGGATATCAGTTGAATTTAGAAGAAAAAAAATATCGCAATAGAGAGAATTATTGTGATTTAAGGGAAAATATTACCATTGTTGTGGAGAGAATTATCGTTGTAAAGAATATCGTAATACAGAGAACTGTTTTACATTAATCTGAAAGAAATAAAGCCAGGACTATGAAACAATATTGTATTTTAGAGAATTATCGTTGTAGATGATATCGTTGTAACGAGATTATACTGTATCATAGATTTAATAGCTATGCGCAGTAATAGTTCATGTTAATCGCAAACAATTCTACAACAAAGTTAAAATCACACGGCGACTTTTTAATCTTAATAAAGAATTTCGAACAAAATAGTAGTGGAATATAGAAACTTTTTTTTTTGTAAGAATATAAAACTACTTATAAAAAAATCCATTAATTTCATAAAAAACAATAATATTTTTGTATCATCGATTGTCATTATTTCGATCCTATATTCTTACTTAAAGCTCTTTAATAGGAATTAAATGAAAGGAATGTTTTTAATTTCGTAATATAATCACGGAAGATCATTCTAGTTTTTTTAGTTTACTTATCTAAGCAAGCAGTACACCTTGTTCAGTACTCCGAAAGAAACCCGTTCTTTTCTGCTCAACCATTCCCCCTCCCTACCAAAAGCAGAAAACTTGGCGAGTGACTCTTCGGTTCTTTTTCAATTACTCAGTGTCCTCAGTTCTTCAATCTCCTCTTATTTATCTGTTCTCATCTGCTCAGTAATCCTTATACTTTTCTTCAGTTTTTGTCCATTTGATATGTTCTTGCCATTCATCCACGCGCACAGTGGTTCTCTCTATCCACTTACACTATTATTTATAAAAGGATTACTCACATATGACAAAAGATATTTTTTCATCTTCCGATAATATTAGAAAATGACGTTTGGCTTAGTATTAATTTAATATACAAAACACGATTTTTATAAAAACTAAGCCGACTTGATTGTTTTCCGAATATGTAATTTAAACAAATGTATATAGATGTAGTAATTCTGTAGTGTTAAATTTATTTGAATACATTCGAAGTTTTATTCAAGGGATATAAAGAACATGAGAATCAAATAACAAATTAAAGATCTATTCATTAAAATTGATCAGGAACAGGTAAAAACAGTTCATCTGAAAGAGCAGAAAGTTCCATTCCTAACCTTGTATCTATTTGAACTCTTTTCCCATTAAGCATTAGCAGAAAAAGTGTGCGAAGATTGCTTCCTATTCACTGAATATATATTTTTTTCTAATAGATACTTACAAATTTTAGACGTAGAGCAATATTTACATAGAATATAAGGGAAATTTAGTTAATAAAATTTTAAAAAAATTAAAATTTTATTAATCTCAAATTTTGAAGCATTAATTAGGCTCTGTATATAAATTGTTATGTTTTTAAGTAAACTGCAAACTTTTAAAGCTATAAATTCATTGTATTTTAACGCATTATGTACGGTAATGTTTATACAAGACTTGTAAATACAGCAATTGATAATTACTTGCTTATACGTAATTATTTATGTACAAATATATGATTTTGTTTTACATAAACAGATAAATGCATCAAATACAGCTTGTTCATAACATCATGGTACAATTAGATCACATAAGCCTAACTCTTCTGCCAATAATCGATGTTCACCGTCTACTCAACGTTTCCGGTCGTCGTACTCTCGTGCCTTGTTCCGTGCATCTATTTCAAGGATATCATTGTTCTTTTCGTCCACGTTGTCCATGTGGCAGAGCTCAAAGCTCTGCCAGTAGGCAGAGTCAAGGATGGAGTCACTGCCACACTGTTTGAAGCCCAACTTGTGCATTCGCGCGAAATCGGAGCAATCGACGGTGCCGCTGCCATCGCAATCCCTTCCATACCTGCGCATGTAGCCACGGACGGTCTTCTCGGCGCATTCCTTGTCGACGAGACAAGTCTCGAAGTCTGGAAAGAAAAAAAGCAATCATATCAGATACACATTGGACACAGTTTGAACTCCTCAAAATTATACACCTCAGGAGAGCCCCTATAAGCAATCCCTTCCATTGCAAGTAAAAAACAATTTTTAACATTGGAAATAAAATATAGAGCATATTTTGTTTTAGAAAAATGAATAAATTTTGGTAAAAAAGAGTAATACATTAAAATATGCAGCATGGTAAAAAAATAACTGAAGAAAGTATCGAATAGATTTAAAATAGTTATAGTATTTGGGAAATTTTCTATCTGAAAAAGTGTTCTGAGAATTTATTGAGTGATGACATCTGTAAGATTAATTAACTAACGTAAGACTTGGATTTATTAAGTGCAGCTATAAGTGTTAAGGCGTGCTTCAGAGAGCCGAATATGTAATTAAGAGCCTAGAGAATACAATTTTCATCAAAATATACTCTACCCTTATTTAACACCTTCGACATCAGTCGGGCAATTGACGAACGCCAGCAGTGTGGAACTATTCGTCTTAAAATACGTCGAAGTCGTCAACCTATTTTCGTACTTCGTCCACTGACCGGTTGTGTATAGAAGACAAAGCCTTATGCATCGATCAAATCAAATGATAAGTCTTAGGGGATATACGAGTATATAGGGGATATATGCCAGTTGTGCCGAAATTTCCGAACCAAGCGTGTCCGTGACTGTTTTTGCAACATAAAGCTTTGAAGCAATTTTACGGGGTGATAACGTTTTCGAAAGATTTTTTGGTTCAATAGCAGCAATTGTTGATTGTAGAGTTCAGCAGTTACTCTTACATCGGACTCCAAAAGTCTATAAAAGAGCATACTCTTCATATTCCATCCGACGCAAAGGAGAATTTTTTTTCCAGTGAATAGCTAGTTTGGCATTGATATCTTGTTGCGCTGGACTCTTTCACTGTTTTCAGAGTTTCAGATTGTTATAACATATCCAATTTTCATATCCCCGTCATGATTTTCCGCAAGAGAAATTAGCTGTATTGCCTGTTTAGCAGAGTCATACACATCAGAACACGCTCTTCTTTGTTCATCTGGCTCATTATATGTAGCATCCATCTTCCCATTGTATGCAAGAGTTTAGAAATCGTTTCTTGTGACACTTCTAGTTTTTCAGGAAGTTCATTTTGCATTAGGGATACATCTTCTATACGATCATATTTGCCATTTTTAAAATTTTGATACCGTAACTCGCATATGCTTTTGGATACATTTCCCCCCACACACCCCGAGAACAGAACAAATTGATTAACATCCTTTTTGCAGTAATTTTCCTTAATGAAATACGTTACAAATGCCGTGACTAATAAATGACTTTCCGTATGATATCTTTCACTTTCGAAATTTCACCTTTAATTTAACTATTCTTTCAGTTTCTGTGTCGTTTTGATAACTCTGAACTTATTCTTATAATATGACACAAATACAGTGAACTGATTGGTATGCTATTTCGTAGGAGACATCACTCAAAACTCGCTCTACAACTTCTTATCACACCCAATGTATAGGCAATTCATTATCGATTATTTATTAGATATGGTTGAATTTATTAGATTATTTATTAGATGTGTGAGGCATATCTGAAAGAGAGGGAGCAGAGAAAGAAGTACCAACCATCTGGTTTTCCGGTGAATCCGTGTTTCCCTCCATCATACCAATAGGCCCAAGATATCACGTAAGGTCCACAGAAGTAATCATGAGTTCCTTCATAATTGCATTTGGCAGTCAAATCGCAAGAGCTGCTGGCCTGAAAATAAACATTTAGCGATCTGGTATTAAAAAAAGCACATTTTCCATAACAAGTAAACTTTAAGCTAGGAACATAGATAATTGGAACAATAGGTAATTACATATACTATCTTTTTATAAATCAAAATATTTTTTCTAAATTCTATTTTTCAGTGTAAAAATGTTCATGTTGTAAGAAATGCAATAGTTTAGAAAGAGAATTGTCTTGTAAAGCTCTGGATTTACTTTTTCCATCACTAACCGATATTCAAAGAGCCGGTAACGAATTCTAGGCAACTCGTATTTATTGGGTTCCCAAAGTAATCAAATCACAAGTTATTTATAATGAAGCCTGTAAATTTAATTCCAACCCACGTCTGAATCTGAAGCTAAAATCGTGACTAGATAGTGGACTAGACTCTATGGACGCGGCACGGAGTCGCGTTCTTTAACACCACGCACAGACGAGATAACATACCCGAATAGAAATTCCCAACCAAAATGTCAGCAACGAATTGTTATACCTTCTCTATATAAGTTTAATTTTTATAACATTCTTTCATCACAAAAATCCTGCAATAGGTATGGGATATTAAAATTCACGTTTGTAAAGTAGTTTATTATAACGTATATATGGCGGGAAGCCAGGTTACTAAAAAAATGTGACTTTGTGCTCCTCCTCCCTGTTGATTTTTCTCTATGTCGGTTACTGTAACTAGATATTTAAGAAGAACTTTAATTGAGGGTCGCACTCAATGATCCTTTGCAAATCCAAAATATTTATTTAGCATAAGCATGATTCCGATGTCTTCATTGATAACTTTCGCTCTATCTCTATTACAAACAAACGTTTTGAGTTCTTCACTATTTATAAAGGCATCTTCTTAGTCCAATTAACTAAACTTCATTGATTTTGTTCTGATCTACGTAAATCACATTCTATTCATTTGGAAAGATTTTCCATTCTAACTATATCATATAAATATCTCCAAGCATTATATACAGAGAACTAATAAATAATATAAACCAGACATTAATAATAAACAAATTATTTAAACCCAGGCATGAAATTAGCAGCGGAGAAAATACTATAATTTCAGTGTAACTAACTGAAAGATAAACGCATTGCTATACTAAGAATGGGGTAAATGGATGATAGGAGCTAGATAGGACACACGTCTTACAGTTTCACATTTCTAGGCGGAAGAGTTTTTCCACACTAGTATGCAAGCCTGTTATGGGTGCTTGGATTCCGCGGTAAATTTCTAGATTCCTAGGTAGGCTCGAATTTTCCATGTACCCTATTTAAAGGTCCACTTAATGTAGCCCGTACGTATTGCAACTGTTAAGTCGAATTATGCAAGAATATCAAAATATGACACCTCACACTCCGTACTTTTATTCTCAAACTTTGTTACTATGATTTCTATTCATCTGTTATTCACTATGACAGTTCATCTCATTGAACATTTTCGGCGGTCGACTTCTACCTGATTCAAAAGTAAACTTTTATTTCGAATAAGCTTTGCTTTCTCCGACTGTTGTCTAAAGTCGAGATCGAAACTCGAGGTGATTCTTCACCAGGCTATTCCGAGGGCTTTGAAACTCGGTTTGAGTTAACGAATGCTATCCTCATTAACAGCTGGTTAACGAACCTGTTACTCTACCAACCAAGATGCCATACAAAGCAATAGAAATGACGTGTGGATAAAGGAAAAATTATTTAGTAAAATAAATCTATCAAAACCTTGGCGTATTTATTTAAAATTTAGAAATAATTTTGTTATTTTAATAGATAAATAGCTAAAATTTACAATTAACTTTAAATATCGGTAGTTTCACTATATTTTAAGTATTATTTTTTAAAACTAACTTTTAATAGTACTTCAAGTTTATTTTCAAAAGTATATATATAATAGTTTAAATTAAATAGTATTTCTTAAGTCCTCTCTTTTAATTGAAATACTTTTTTTTTAATATTAGTCTTATACTTTACTCTAAAAATACAGTGACATCAAGTCATTATTCAAATTCCTTTAATTTGAAAAAAGAGAAATAAAATTGTTCTCAAATGGAACAAGGACATACTGAATAATAAAAAAATCATTGGGTTTCCCCAGTTACGCAAAAATTGTTTCTCCTAATGAGTTTATTGCGTAAATTTATCAGACGAGGAATGTCATTTGAATCTTAACCTTGCTCTTAAACATATCTTTGCTATTATTTTTTTCCGTTCTTCTGACAAAAACAATTTTTTTTTGCCACCAGAATTATCATTTGTCAGGGTTACAATGAGGTAAGATATCCAAAATAGCCAAAATCTGATCTTAAAATATTTCTAGGACAGAAGAATAACACATAATTCTAAACATTTTTGTGTGCAAATGACGTGTACAAAATCGTATTCGAAGCATCTCCTTGCAGTCTTCAAGATTTTCTTGTTCGTTGAAATATAAAATCTTTTTGTTTCAAGATATGCAGGAAATAATTATGTATACATATCTATCTATCTATCTATCTATCTATCTATCTATCTATCTATCTATGTGTGTGTTGTGTTATGTGTGTGTGTATTTAATTGATTGTAAATATACTCTTCGCCAACCTATCGACTGACTATCACAATGGACCATAAATAGGATTTGTCCTTTAAGTAACAGGACTGGAACAAGAAATTTATTGAAGATGCATTTACAGATTGTTAATACTTTTCCTTCCCGTTGATGCCATTTGAACCACTTCAATAGTCCAGGAACGAAGTTCTTTATGGCATTTTCTGATCCCATGAGGATAAAGAGAAGACAGCGGGAGCGAGCTTCGGATTGCTGGATTGTTAGCGCAGCTTCACGTTCTTATGTTGGACCAGTACCTCGCTCACAATCACTGAAGTGTGATTGTGTCGTGATGAAACATCCAGATATCAGTGATATTTTTTTGGATGTGGAGAACCCTAATCCTGAAGATGTTCGAACACTTCTTCATTAAATTTAATTCCTTCGCAATCAAATGAACAGTTAACCTGCTATCATACTTTAAAAAGTTTCGAATTCTGAACACATGTTCATCAGTTCGGATCGATATTGGACGTTCAGCACCTTGCTTGTCTTCGGCGTCATCCCTGCCATCTTTAAATTTGTTAAATTTCAGAGACAGATGTTGTGGCATAAATTTATTCTTATAAGCCTCACGGATCATATCGAAACTCTTGTAGCGGATTTATTAGGTTTTGAGGAAAATTTGACATCACAACGCTATTCAAAGGCTCCCTGAATTTTCACTCTCGTCGCAAACACTGTACGCGCTTTCATTTTGGGCAAGATCAATTCACTTCAACGGCTTTGAAACAGATGACAATGACTGTCTTAGCTACCTAATTCTTCCAATCCCATTCGTCAACAAATATAAGCTATTAATTAAAAATATCAACCACGTTATTCTAGCCAGTTATTTTTTAAAGTTTCAAAAACATTATTTATTATTATTACATTGATTATTTTTAAATTGATCGTTATTAACTTTGTTTTTTTTTTTTTTTTTTAATTTTTTTTTTTTTTTCATTCTTATAATTTGAAATTTTAGTCGTTCCTTAAATTTTGTGAGTGTGGCATAATTCTTGGTTCATACCTTTAATGACAATGTAATTACTGAAGTTGTGGTTGTTGAATCTACAAAACTGGTTTAAGTATACTTCTTCTACTCCAAAAAACGGGACAGTATTTAAAGAACATTGTCTCCATTTGTGTGTTTTTCATGAATTATTTTCTTTTCTCTTGAGATTTGCTTTGTTTTTTCGGTCGCTTTATCTTTAATTAGGTTATAATTTTTAATTAATTTCTCTTTGTTTTGAACTAAAATTATTGTATATATTCAGTATAATTTGTATTTCAGTATATTTATGTGTTTTTTCACTATACATTTTGTATGCTTTTAATTAAGAATAATATTTTTAATTTTATTGTGTGGTTATTTTGATAAATATTGATTTTATTCAATTAATTCTGTAATATATTTGTAGGTTTTAAATTTTAACGAATTTTTAAAATTTGTTTTCACTATCCGTAATTGAGTAAGATTTTGTATAATTTGAAAATGTCTAATTAATATTAATAATTATTTGAATTGCATTCACATTTACAACACTGTATATATTTTTGTGTTAATACAATGTTTCCCTTTCAACCACTCAAAATGTTTTTAAATATGTTTTTGTTTAAGATTATTATTTAAAATACAGATTTACTTTTTCAATATGGTACTTATTTGTACTTATATTATATTTTTTCTGCTTATCTTTTGATTTGACTTTGCGTTACATTCTGAAAATGTTACTTGTCTTCATGAAACTACACAAATAATGTTTTAATGATTTGCATAGATTATAATTCTTGTGATTATTACTAATTCTTCCTTGTTTTATTGGTTTTAATGTGTCAGATTAAAAGCTAAGCATTTTAATAAGATGCTTGGTAAGTGAGTAAAAAATGCTATAAATTAATTTTTATATATCATGAAAAAATAATTTTACTAGATATTTTAATCTTTATAAGCTTGCTTTGCTTGTAACAAGTTTTTGAATTCACATCGAAATGTTACTTGATTAACCGTTATCATTATTATTCACCGTCTTGAGGCGGGAAAGACTTTCATTTGGGAAATTTGTTTTTAAGTGGATAAATCAAAACTGATCTCCATGAAAGTCAGAGACCGGGATATGACAACAAATTCAGAAAGATTTCCATCCGATATCTTCTGTGTAATTTTGATCGATTCTGAGAATCTATATATTCATATCATTCATTTTACATAGAAACCATTGTTCCTTACTAATTATTGGTTTTATTTTGTTCATGTACGGTCAAAAATATATTGGGTTCAACGGCGCAAAAAAGAGGGCAGTTGATAGTGCTATTCATTTTAAATCGATTTAATTTATGATTAGAATATTTCTTAGTGGATTAAAAGAAATATCTCCTGTATTTTATTTGCTATTTAACTGTAACTGTAGGGCAAAACATTTCAGTATGATTTTGAGAAGTTGAGAATTGTGTCTGAATTATAGACTTTCAATCAACAAGAATTTTTCTTCTTTTTTTTTAAACACGCGTTTCAATAAAGAGTGGAGGCTTATATATATAAAAAAGATAGTTATCAATTTGACAAAATATCATGATATGCTTTAACCCAGCAAATAATAAATTGTCCGAACAAATGAAATATAAAGAGAAATCAACGAATAAAAATTTTTAGAATGGATTTTTTTGGAATGAATTAATAAATTAAAATAACGAGTCGTTGAAGTATATGCTTAAAAACAGTCTTTGCATCGTGCTATTGATTTATAGGGAAGGGTTTACGAAGGATTATCAATAACAGAAGCTTTCATCCTTTTACATCTCTATTTTTGCTCTTCTATTGGAACAACTGAAACATATAAAGTAAAACACGTACTTAAAATCTGGAATACATTTCTGTTGAAGAATATCCACATCTCATTCAAAACATTCACTCGAGTGATGTGAGTAATTATGAATGTCGCACTGAGAAGCAACACGAGGGCTATTTTCGACGGACCTCGTAATTTTGAGCCTCGGTGAAGGACTAGGACGATACCTGAGCTCGCACCTCCCTCTCCATACTTCCCCACCGCGATTAATTTGTGGATTTGGACCATGACAAGGTTTAACATATATCTACCCCTCTATACGATGGATACCATTCGCTGGCGGTCGTTACCTAAAGTGAAGTTTTTTAATTTATTTTTTAGAAGCGTTGTAAGATAAAATTTTCTATATGATGCACTGGTTCCGAGTGAGCATACCATTCCATGTTCGAAGAAAGTATTTTAATGGAATTATTTGTTAGCATATATTTATGTCTTTAATACTGTTACTTTAATGAGAAAATCATTAATTCCATGAAAACTAGAATTAACTTTTTCTTTTTGAAAAATTACCGCAATTTGAATCAATATTTTGGATGGATATATCGAAAGATGTCAGTTGCTGAATTTTACAGATTAATCAAATAAGGAGAAAAGAAGTATTTTCGTGTGTCTGTTGTCTCGTATATATGTCTTAGTAACAGTATAGCTTTAAAATGATTTTATATACATTATCTTAAATTTTGGAAATGCACACTTATATTTAGAGAAAGTACGTCATTAACTTATGACGCAACAAAAATAGCCTCACCTGACAAATGCATTCCATGCAGCTTTGGTCAACATCTGGAACATACGGTCTCTGTTCCTGTTGCGGTTCTTGTGGTTCTTGCTGTTGCGGTTCTTGTGGTTCTT
>BMAW01004455.1:59665-216567 GCA_019974015.1 Nephila pilipes
TTGTCTTTGCGGTTGCCATTGCCATTGCTGTTGTCTTTGCGGTTGCCGTTGACTTTGCCATTGCCTGTGCCATTGCCATTGGGCTGTCAGGAATGAAAACACATTTAAGTAATCATGTTAATCAATACATGTTCATTATACATGTTCATACACCAATCCCCATTGCCATTGGGCTGTCAGAAATGAAAACACATTTAAGTAATCATGTTAATCAATACAAATTCATATGTTCCCTATATCGGGAATAAGAATCATTCGAATCTTCGTGCTCGAAAGTAGTTTCCTATAAAGAAGAAATGAAGCAACTGTATTTCACCTGTTCCAAAAATAACGTTATGTTTTCATAAATATTTGACACTTATATTTTGTGAATGTATGTCGCAACAAAGTTTCAATAATTCTTGTTGTACCAGTTTTAGTTAGTTTTTGCTCATAATAAGGTAGCTTTACATTTTTATCTCAGCATTTTTATGATTAGGAATATATGGACGAGTTTAATTTGAAACTATTACCTTGGACTGAAAAACGACTGTAGTATTTCAATGTTACGTTACAGCTTTCTTCATATCTTGCTAATTGTTTTAAATATCTTTCAAGTTTTATATTTATATAAAATCACTTTCCGTTTGCGTACTGTTATATTAACTGAATCTTTGAAAATTACGGACATACCTTGTGAATGAAAGGTAAGAATATTTTCAGAAATAAACAAAATACAAAGTATAGAAACATTAAAATCAGTATCTAGAAACTTTAGAGATTTTTCTTTTCAAAGGTAAGCCTAAGAAAAAGTTATGGAGATATGACTTAAGAATCACATAAAAATGGTAACAACTTCATAACTATTTTTAAAATTTCTCTTTTTTTTTTAAAGAAAATATTGATCTTATTTCTAACTGATTTTTGGATTGTTGTCAAAGTGTAAATTTAAATTGACCGATTGCTTAAATACACTAACAGAAAATAAAATTTTAACTCCAAAGAGTTGTGCAGGGTAAACGAAAATTGGGAGGAGTGTTTGCACACCTGAAAGATGACATCTCTTCAAATTTCACGCTAGACGAATAAGGCGAATTGTGGAACCACTCTGAGCATGTTAATCATGTATGTTTTTAATACCCGATATAAACTTCGTGAGAGTCTGTGATTGAACCGTTGATGCCGCACAGTTGGATGCTTTCATTCAAAACTATGGCGACTACAGCGACTATTAATGTTCCACCATTTCATATTAGAAATGGCTGTTCACATGCGAACTTTAAGGAGGGACCTTGAAACTTAGATCAAATAAGTATATTACGAGACAAATGCCTAAATTTCATTCTTTTACATTAATTTTTTTTGGTGTTGGGATATCATTTTCCACCAGGGTAACAATTTTTCTCATTAAGCTTTGCTTTAATGTATTAAAAGGGGGTTTTAAGCAATAATTATTTTCAAAACAAGTAGTTTCACAAGAAAGTGCAAAGTAATTGAAAATTGTTAGAATAAATTTTAACAAATTTTACATAGTTGGACTTCACAAAAATATATACTATGCTAAAAACTATAATCATGATATCTTAACAATAAACTAACGAAAAAAATTATTTAGTGGAGTTAACCATGATAATACCAAGGGAAGACAGCATTGTGTGCTTTTCCGTTGACATTGATAAATGTAAATTAAACGTTTCAAATGCTTAGTGAGAATTTTAAGAAAAACTAAAAGCTGTTTATTCAACTCCAAAGAAAGTGATAAAACTTCCTATTTCAAGAGAATTGTTATTATAATTGTTGGTGTTGTTTTCTGATATTTTAAATTGTTAACTCATGAAATGAAATTTTAAAAAATCAGTTCTATTAAACATATCATACGTTCATGTTTTAAAAGTGAATAAATGAAAATATTCACTTTTATAACGTTTTAAAAGTCGACTGACTCTTTGATGCACATTTTAAAATGAAACAAAAGAAAATTGATTGGTTATGAAATCAAATTTTAAAGAATATCTGTTTAGCGTACTGTGAATAAAGTTACCCATCCGTATCAACAATAGATTTTGGATTAATTGATTCCTTTTCTAATTTCTTAAATTTCTTATATGTTTTCTAAATTTTTATTTTCTTGAATCGGCTGATTGCAACTACTCAAAAGTCCGCCAGGACTGAGATTTTCTTATGATTTTATAATAAATGGAGTTTATAGATGAACTGAAAAGAAAAAGGTTTCACTCAATTTATTTTGTTTGAATGTGAAAAGTCTTATGATTATTGGCACTGAGAAACCTTCTTTTTACGAATATCATTTATGTCATTTTAAGAGAAAAAAAGATGAAGACTAACAATAAATTAACAGTGCACAATAACTTATGCAGGATTTTCAAAATTATAAATGGATGTAAATAATTATTTTAAATCCATAATAAAGTTTAAATCGATGTGCAAAGGTTTTACTGATCAGCTTTACGAAAATATAATTATCTTACTTAATCGTTTCTATCTAATGTTGAATTGCTATGAAGATACACGCACACACGTAAGACGAAGTTATTGTATGTATAATAGCATAATTAAGAATAAAATATTTTGAATAACTTCTGTTATTGTATCAGAAAAGTGTAACTTAAAAATTCAAAAAAATGTTGAAAGGTTCTTAATTCTTAAGGTTAGATATAATAAAAGTTTTGAAAAAGAAAAAATATTAAGTGTTTTTTAAGTGAAAAAGGAAAGCTTATTTCAGTCATCTTCTGTTCCGTAGCACTTACATTCCCAAATAATTTTAAAATGTTTTTAATGAATAAAATAATGATTTTTTTTAAATAAAAACATACATGAATCTGATTTCCAATGAATACGTTTTTCTTTTATCAATTCCAGTTTCATGTTTCTTAGTCATTTTTTCGCCTTTCATTATATCGAAAACAAACTTAAATTTAAATTAAAACTTGATAAATTAAAAAAAAAAGAATCGTATAACTAAAGTGTGTTACTACTAGCTTATTATCAGATATGAAGTTATTTGAAGCAACAGATAATACATCACTGCAATGGCAAATTTCATTTCGCAGATTATATAATATTGTTAAGCGAGAACCATCTTCCGTCTCACATAAATTTTATGATGAAAAGATCGAAGTGCAAAGTTAATAATATATAAAAAAAATTTAAAAACTAAAATTATTTATGCCTGTAAAAATGTTACAACTCTACATACCTGAGACGCAGGCCACAAAGATAGCCAAAAGAAACGCTTTTAGAAACGACATCCTCGGAATAAGTGAAGATATTTGAGTGATTTTATGCAAAAACTTATACTTTTAGACTAAGTGAGGACGCAACGCTTTCCGGGAATGGTTCAGCATCCTCAGGAAGGAAGGAAAGAGGGGAGGGAGGAAGGGGCCTGAGTAAGAAACGTAGTAAAAATATCACTCTTTGGATGAAGAAAGTTTACAAATGCGGAAGAGATATGTTACGGAACTATGCAGCATTATTATTTGATATAAAAGGTAAACATCAATTCACCGAAACCAAGGTAAAAAGAAATTTTTGTTAACCTCATAGTAAATGGGTGATATTCTTATTCTTTCAATCATCGACAATTAATTATCAATAAGCAAACGTAATTTCAACTAGAAGAGATTCTCGTTGAAAAAAAAGCACTGAATGAGATTCCTGAATATTTATTTAATAAATCAAATGTTCCTTTTTCTACTATTTAAATGTAGACGCCCTGTTGAATCAAATTTAGACGTGCCGCTTCGTGAGAGCTCTTTGGGAAGAAGTAGTTGTTAGCATTAACTCATGGAATCAAGATTCAGTTTATGCCTTTAACAAATTCGTATTTATTCATTTATGGTGATGACTATTTACGAAGAAGCACACGGAAAAGAACAGAAGCACACGGAAGTAAAACAAACATAAAAAGTGTTGGCCGCGGACAACATGCGCGTAGCTCGTAGACAGGTGTAACGGATTTTTCAATCAATCGGTGCTCGGAGGATCACACGATTTGAATTCGCATGCCTATTAATCAAGTCTGGTCGTCTGATGATGTGTTTCTATGATTTAACTGACATAGCAGTTTTTGGTGAAGACATGGCTGCAGTTATTTGATTATTTACGTTAAGCGGAGAAAAGATAGGTAGTGTAACACCTGGGATGAATTTAAAAAAACCCAAAAAACTAAAAATCGTAAATGAATTAAAGAAAAGCTTTATTAGAACTATTGCAATAGCGATTCACTACATGTTATATGTTCACACTCAAGCGTTCTCATGTTGGGTGCGCGATTTCAGTAGTTTTGCCCCTTTTTCGTCATATTACACGACTGCGTGTGGGCGCTTTTTCTGTTCATAATACTCCCTTTGGAACGGGATCTTAACAACAATCCCCGCGATGACATATCGGCATATTTCCAATCGACATATTTCCAAATTCTGAACCCAAAGGAACGCAAGAAAGAGATCCTGATTAAGGAATACAGGATAGGAAGAATGACGGGATGCAAATACTGATCTTGAAGAAAGAACATATCGTTTCAATGATTGCAGTTAAAATGAAGCACTCGTATTGGAATTAAAAAAGAATTCTTCGGGTAGCTTCAATGTAATTCCATAAGCCAACTTTGCTGAAGATGCCACCGTATCGCCTTTAAAACTCATCGGAATACATCAGAGTAAGATCTTCTAGCCAGTTATAAGGCAGATGTAATATTGTAGCCGCTTGAACTGATTATGGGGACACGGAAATCCCGACAGCTCAAGGCGAGGAGTAGGACAGCAGACAGATTAGCATACGCATGGGTAAGACGCATGACTTTTTAGAACGTCCAGCACAAAGCTATAGAAAAGACAGCTAAGCTGCGCTGTGGACGAAGAAGGTTGATTTTGATCATGACGCACAATACTACAGAAATCGCCTGATAAGTCGTGCTGCTGAGGATGATAAACGAATGATTCGAAAGTCTAACACAAGTCCACAGAAAAGTATTAGCATCCTCACTAAGGACTAATGAGATTCGATAGTACTGTACACGGCTATAGAGTGCTTTGAGTAACTACATCGAGGATTAATGCGAGTTTGCGATAGTCCAGCTCAAGGCAAAGAGAAATTGAGACTGCGCTGAGAACGATGAACCTGAAATGATGCAGAAATTGATTGCTCTTTATGGCGTAAGAGTTGAAGCAGTCTATACAGTGCCAAATGCTGAATTACAAGAATATTTTGAAGAAAGAATGTGTGGTGGGAATTGTGGTTATTGCAGTTTAGATTTAAAAAAGAATACCACCTAATTAAACCGAATCTGATCATGTTGAGCCAAGCAAAATGAGGTCTCGGAAAAGATCAAATAGGAAGAGGAAAAAAAAGACGCAAGTCATCATACAGTCCCGCAAAAAAATCTCCAAGAAGCGAGAAACATGTCTCTCAATTGTTAAAAGCACCACTAAGAAGGACAGGTCCCCAATATTGGAGGGTTACTCATCCGGGCCACCATTGTTGGAGATATTACCCAACTGACTCCGAATCAGAAGTTTTTTTAAGTATAAAAAAAAAAAAAGAAAAAAAGGAATCCACACATTCTAACAAGAATAAATATCTATTAACATATCAAAAATATTTTTAAAAAAGTTTAAATTAAAGAAATCATAAGTTGACGACATGCCAGCCAAACAAATAATAAGGATGAAGAAAGGTCCGAAATGGAAGAAAAAACCGGCTAACTTCCTCGGCGATTCTTCTCTCGGCTTCCCTGTTTTCCATTGTACCTTATACAGGGGTAGCAAAAAGGTTTAAATTCCCTTCGGCTTCAATTCACCTGAGCTGGCTTGCCTTTTTAGAATTATCGGTTCATTCTCATTGTGGTGGAGTGAAACCGAGCTGGAATGGTTAGCGATCGCAAGTCGCCACATATGTAAGCAACATGTCGCAAAAATTATCGTGATTGAGTAAGCACTTGAACTGCTCAACTTTTATGGTAATCATTCACACACATATTCAACATATCCATTCAAGCTGTTTGTAAGAAATTAAGGAGCATTCGGACAATTTTAAGAAAGATTTATTAATTTTAAATACATGATTTATGAATTCTATTAGAAGAAGGTGGAGTTGTCTCTGCGAAAGTTGAGTAGCATCTGCTGGTCGTTTCTTGCAAAACTACAAAATGATTCCCACATTCTACGTCATCAGCCAATAGTGTTAAAGTAAAGAATATATTTCAAAATCCTTGCTTAGTAATATGCATATATATTACATCCGCTTAAGCACGAAAAATGTGTGACTAGCAGCATTTAGATTCTTAATAAAAAATTATATTACATATTCAAAAAAATTGAATATGTAATACAATTTTCCCAAAACTGAATATAAAACCTCTTCCTCTCGATCTCAAAGCCTATAATAATAGTATTAAATACTCATTTAAGTTTAATATTTATAGTAACGATGAAAGGCACATTACAAAATATGTTTCAAAAAAATAAAAATAACGAATTGATTATTGCAAAGGAAGTTGAAAGCTGTCACGGATGTGTACAAATAATTATCTAGAAGTATCACAAATTTGGGCAAATTGTAAGCAAACCTGGAAGAGGAAGAAAAAGTCCTTCAGTTCGATGACTAATGGAAACTTTATTCGAGTTGTAAAAAAAATTCCTAAGGTGAGAGCAGTAAAAGTTGACTCCCGAAAAGTTGAAAAGTTTATTCCCGTAGTTAGAATAAAAAACCCTTCATTTACATATCAAATAGAGGAGGAAAAAGAATTATGTTGCTTAAGATCATATTTCAAATACTCTATATTTCTGGAATAACGAAATATTCAAGAATGAAAGCTGATTCAATGTTTTTGGAAGTGATGAACGCGATGGTATGTTTGGTGGAAACCTAATTCTAAACTACTTCCCCCAAACATAAGGTGACCAGATTTTAACATTCGAAAAGCGGGTCACCATTGGGGGGGGGGGGGTCTTGATTAAAAATTTGGTGCCTAAAAATACCTACCTTTGGTATCTAAATAAATTACTTACCTAAATGATCTGAATAGCGTATTTGATGACATCACTTAACTAGCACTAGCACGCAGTACGATGTGTATCGCATGAGAGACAGTTACGAAACTTAAATATGCCAAGGCGTTTCTTCGCAGACGACCAACAAACTTCTTACACCCTGACCCTTCTCCTATCTAAAATTCCCCTCCGTTTCCAATTTTTGTATAGATGTAATTCCTTTGCAACTATGTTCTAAATAATGTTAGATCGCTAGCGGAACACGTCGCCATAAGAATAAAATCTGTGGAAGTGTGCAAAGCGGGAGATTCTCTCTTCATTTTACAGTTACAAAATGTTTTCATAGCTACCAATGCTGAAAAATGCCACTGTTCATTAAGTCCAAACAATGATGGTTGTATTCAACTACTGATCAAGGCGAACATTGATAAGCAGTTCCTGATAATCAATTCTCAACAATTATTTTTATTACTAAAATTCAACAAAATAAAATTTACAAAAATAATATGAACCTCATATCCTGGTGAAATAGCTACATGGAAACCGAAAACCGTATATTCCCTTCCCGTTCTCCCGCCGTTCCTTAGCTTGTCGTGCATTCTTTCTAAAAATCGGGACTTTCTTCAGACCCCACAGGACGCGGAATAAATTGTTAAAAATCGGGACTGTCCAACTAAAAGCAAGTCGTCTGGTCACCTTACCCAAACACCATTCTAATTGTTAAGGATGGGGGTAGTTTAGTTCTTGTATGCGGCTGTATGTCTGCAAAAAGAAAAACATTTTCTACTTTCTGAGTCATGGATAAAATGAAATACTGGGATGTATTGAAGTATAATTTAAAACTAAGTGCAAAGAATTTAAGTTAAGAATCACATTTTGTGCATCAACAAGTTAACGATTCTAAAATATAGATGTAAAATTGTTAAGTTATGTTGTACATTTATGAAATGGGATTGTAATCCCCACCTCAATGTCTCAATCACACAGTGACTGAAAAATTGTGATCCCATTTGAAAAATTCTGTTCAAAAGCACAATATTTGAAGCAAAGAACACTTTAAAAAGTATTACAAGAAAAGATTAGTGAAAATATTCAATGAAGCAACACGGGCCCTTTCAAATTATTGAACACCATTTGGAAAATGTTCGAAATGCAGAAAGATTAATTCATACTTTCTTTTTTAAAAATTAAGGAATTATACTAGATGCATACTCACTTTTTTTTACCCAGAAACTTATAACTTCAACGTAAAAATCATGGTAAAAAAAATATTTACGATTCCATTTTTTTTTCACCAATTACTTTTTCTTCATGCCTTTTTTGATTCTATAAACGATAAACTTAAATTGGTATTTTAAGATAATCTTACGCCTTTCAGAAAGAGAGTGAGAAGTGTATACTCATATTTAGGAGCTACTGTATATATATATAAATTTTCGCATAGAAATGATATACTTTATTGTATTCCAGGTGTTCTAAGCCACAAATATTGTGACTGCAAGCATGTTTATTATTATATATTAAGTTTCAAATTTGTGTGAGAAACTTTTGCATAATATGAAACGGAAAACCACCGAAATTTCTGAATTTTTAAAACGAAATTTGATGTAAGATAACTTTGTGATAATAATCCCACCATTCGGTAATTAAAATACTTAAATGGTACGTATAAGATAACAATTTTAAAAAAGTTAGATCAATCCAGATTTTTTTAGGAATATAATTTAGAAATCGGAAAAATATCACCGTATGAATTTCTTTCTCGATCTGAAATGAAAAGCATATAAAAGCTGGAAGAAAAGAGAATGGGCTAAACAAAAAATGGTAATTAATTTTTTATCCAAACTACAAGCAGGGTACTTTAAAGGCGAAACTTTACTTATTTAACTTATTAAATACAGGAATGAATTTTTTCTTAAAGAAAGAGATTTTGCTATATTCATGCGGAATAAAATTGACGATGAGATAAAAAGTGTTCATCACATTTTAAATCTTTACAACTTTGAAAAGAATTAATGGAATAACAAAAAAAACCATATATTATTATATTATTTTTTTGTATATTTCATTGTAATATTAACATTGTTTGGTGAACAAAATAATGTTTTAAGAGCTATGGCATTCTTTTAAATATACATCTAATTCCATTTTCCTGAGCTACCTAAGATTAGAAATTCTTAGGTAGCTCAGAACATATTTTAGCTTTATATTAAATACTAAGAGACAAAATCTTCCATTTTTGTTTGTTAAATTCAATAAACTATTCAGGGGGAAACTTGTATTAAATATTAAATGTGGCTGATTGTGAAAATCCCATTCACTTTTAAAAATATGTAAAAAAACGTAAACTAAAAATGGTTTTTTGCAAAACTGCTCTAGGTGAGAGAATTGTTAAATATAAATTAGAGTTATGATTCTCAGTAGGAATGTGAAGTAATATCCGTTTCTTGTTCAAGAAAATTCTGTCTACTTCCTGTTCCGATGTTGTTTGTTTTGATATCAGAAAAGTAAATCTTTACTTCCTTCTCCATTTGCCCCGTGATTTTATCACGGAAATTATTTTGATATAATTTATCTTATATGATTTGCATTTATATAATGGCTTTCAATTTATAAATATATTTTTTTTCTTCTCAAGTTTATGCACATTCTATTTTTAAATGTTAGAAATGAATGTAAATAACATATATTTAGCTTGAATTATTAAATTAATCTAAATAAAAAAAGTCTCGCATTTAAGAAAATATTAATTTTACGTATACTGCGAATAAATATTACAATTTAAGAAAAATTAATTGATCGGTAATTATTTATCCTGTGCGTTGTGCCGGGTAAGCAGCTAATGTTGGCTTATTGCTACTGGTGATGCCACGTTTTCTAACTCGGCATGTAGGGATTTTCAAATCATTTCATAAGCTGTGATGTATAGCTTCTATATATTTGCCAATCTACTGCTAAAGTTTTTGTTCGTGGTATATGGAATATTCTAGAAATGCTCATTGTCTGATTCACCAAAATTCTTGATGGATATCTTGATTGATTTGCTTCAGTTTAATGTCTTTCACTATTATTTGTTAACGTTATAATGAAATTTCAAAAAATTCCAACAAATTTCTAATTAATTCATAGAGTTGCATTATTCCGAAATAAATATACTCAAAGGTCAAAAAATTAAGAATATCCTGCTTTCACTGCTAATATCGTGAGAGACCTCCTCTGGCTTTGATAACAGCAGATAATCTTCTAGACCTGGATTCTACAAAAGGCATGGAAGCTCTCAATTCCCTCTGGTGTATCGGAGTATTAAACAGACCTTTCAACCTTGTCCGAGAAATGTCCAACAAGGTTGATATCAGAAAACTACGGGGACCATTGAAACTCTGAATCATGTTGCTCGGACCAATCTGAGACAACTCTAACCGGGTGGTAGAGGGCATTGTTCTACGGGTAATAGCCACGATCATCAAGAAACGTGAAGCCCTTGAACGGGTTGTACATAATCAACAACGATATGGAAGTAGGAACTGGCATTGACGGATGTTTCCAGTACAACGAAGGGACCAAAATTATACAAGAAAATTGCTCTCCAGACCGTAGTTCTGCCATCATCCTATTGAGCAGTGGTCATGTGGTTCACCGAATCCACGACTTGAAGAAATTTTATCTCATCAAACCGGACATCCTTCTTCCATTCATCAAGTATATTTCGGCCCAAGATTTGTAGCCCATAACAACCCTTTTATTTTTTGTGGAAGGAAACCAATGGGAAATTTCTTTGCTGACGGCTATTAAAGCTATTTTGTTTTAAGATACATCTTTTAGAACATATGGATAGGCTTTGCGATGACCTTGAGTTGTATTGCGGTGCAATTTGATGCGTTGTAACTCTTCTGTTGCTCTAATCAATGAGTGTCAGTCATCTGGCTCCTCTATTGTTCTCAAGCGATTTACAGTCAAAAATTTTGACTTATCTACCGTACTTTGATAACTCGAGATACTGTTCGAGAAAAAACCAAGAAGGTAAAGGTTTCGGAGATACTGGAATCGACCCCTTCTGGCATCCACAATCATACCGCGTTCATAACCAATCAAACCTTTTGTTTCTTTCCATTGAATAGTAGAATAGCAAAGTTAATTGGTGCTTCAAACTAAGAGAAAACTTTTTATCAGAAAATCTTGTTAATACGTCAGTATACGTGTTGTACGAAGGAGACGAGTTTGAGAGAGGAGTGTTTCTAATTGTTTGATCACCGAGTATACTTCATCTTTGGATTAAACGTTGTCCTGGGAGGTATAATATGTAAAAAGGCTAACTTTCCCTGTTTTATTTTTACTAGAAAGGGTACTTTCTGTTTCAGTTTAAAAATAAAATTAAAAGCAATTTATTTCAAAAATTGTTTTCCGTTGGTGAATTTTCATTACTACAATTATAACTTCCTGACATGTTTCTTGAGAATTTGTATCAGGGACAAAGAAATAATTCGTTGGTCTATGTTCAGTACAATGAAATAAAATTAATTTTTTTGTAAACTCATAACATATCTTGTAATCTGATTAAATTCCATATATTTTGTCTATGATTTCAGTAAGGCTTATTTTGGAGTTACTTGCCACCCCGAGATATTTTTTAAAATGCATAATATTTTTAAGAAGATCTATGTTTTATGCAATGATTATTCGTAATTTATAGTCGTATAGTATCAATGATTGGAAAGTAAGTCTCAAAACTTATTTTAAATTTTTGTCATGAAATTGACAACATTCATCGATTATTTAAGTTTCAGTTAATGATGATTCATTAAAAAAAATGCTATTAAAGAATGTAATAGTATTTGAAAAACAAATCAAGGATGCAAATGATGTTTTTAAGAAACTAAATTGTTTATTCTTCAGTGCTTTATTAATTTGCAAGACAGCAGATTTCTCACGGGTGTCTGGATTATCTTGTAACTTCTAGTAATTTGTCCTATTTTACCATATAAGTGTTTTACAACTAACCGAACGTTTATATATTTAATTAGTGATAATGTTCTGTGTAAAGTAATATCTTCAAACTTTGATCTCATAATTTAAATTGAGCTTAAGCATTCTTTTTCCCCCCTTTGCGTTACCCTTTACAATGTATTTAACTTTTCCTGTCTGATTTTAGTATTTATTCCTACATATGTATCTTATCAATTTAATGTAACTTACTTAAAAATAAGCTTTAATAAATTTTAGAATTTTCACAGCTTAAAGACAAAAGTAGTTATTAATAGATAAAAAGGTGAGTCACAAATTGTGATATTAATTAATTACCAGAGTCTCTCCCTTCATAAGAAATTTTTTCAAATAATGATCCTATTTTTAGTGTAACCTATTTATCATGATGCTGAAATTTTAAATTTCGTAAGATTTTATTCAGAATATCTAAGATTAAGTGTTTAAAGAAAGGTCTCTTAATGTCAAATGATGCGTTTTAAATATTTCATTGTTGGTTATTTTCCAATAATTTTTACACCTATCATTTAGAATTAAAACAAATTCAAAACAGTAAGAAATTTTATAAAAGTTCGACATGCAGAAAACAGATGTGAAAAGAAACTGAACTCCAACTTAAAGAAAACTTAAGATCTCTCATAGGATTTTCTGAACCCCTTACTTAAAAATTTAATGAATTCTTCTGCCAGTGGCTCTAAACAAAAAAAAAAGTCATATTTTTCCAAGTATCCTTAATAGTTATCTTGTACGGTAAACATTCTTTAATCCGACATTCAATTGTTCGACACATTTTATTATTCTGCCTCGATAGAATCGTTTGCTTTTGGAATTTTTGTTGTGAATTCGGGCGTTTGTTGACGTTGATCGTCATGTGGCGAAATAACGCTGCTCTTGTTTTCGAACAGTGTTCCTCATAACTATCAGTTTTCATATCGGTACAGTGTTTCTTGTTTTCTGACGGATTGCACATTAGGTTTACACAATATGGCAACTGTATACTGCACAGTAAAATGTTCTCGAACATCAGTAAGTGTTCTGAAATGGCTAATAAAATTAATAAGTGTAAGCATGTGACTAGAGTAGCTTGTCACAACCTGTTTTGACTGCTATTGTACTAAACTAATTTTTCTTTTGAGCTGTGTTTTTTCTATCAGAACAGAAATATTAAATTAAATTAATATTCAATATTTGAAATTATTTTTGTAATTGTTAGAACGAGACGAAATATTTTGTCTGATTCTCGTCTACACAGGTTCAGAATGAGCGTGAAAGCATTTAATACATGTCCTAGTCGTTTAAATATTTATCTAGAGCAAATTGCTTAAGGCATACTAATTTAAACTAAATTGACGATCTATAATCCGCTACGACTATGGTCCCGAATAATCTGAATTAAAGAGCATATTTTGTATAAGGTTTTTCTAACAGTTTTTTTTTTTATTAATTTCAGGAATTCATGATTGTTTCTTTTAATGCAACAGGAAACGTATGTCATTTAAAATATACCCTACCATATCAAGAGGGGGGGGGGAGAAATTAAAACTTTGGATTAATGAAATCTTTTTAAGGGTATATTTAGCTATGTTAATTTATGCCATCAGCCAGTATTGGATAACGTCATAATTGATTCTGTTTGAGTCATTAGCAGTGATACGAGATTTATCTCGCTGTAAAACAAATCTCGAAAATTCTTAAGAGAAATATTTTTTAAGACGACACACATTTAACTGATTGATATGAAGCACATTTTTTGTCAATAACATAGTTCATACTTTTCCTTAAGCATTGTTTACATTTTCATGAGCTTCTTTTTGCTTAATTCATTCGTAACAAATGTTAAAAGTTTCCAGGTATTGTTTTCGTCGATTTATGCTATTCATCACTAATTATTGATATTCTAAATCGAATTTCGGATTTTATCCAATTTTGTTGGTGAGGGGTTTGATCCTAAATTTTTTTGAATGAACTTTATATTTATTTGTGATCTTCAAATATACGAAGTGGGACTTTTAAATAACGAGACTGACGCTGTAAAATATTTCATTTTGATTTCATATATATTTATTTATTATCATCTGCAATATCCACCCTTCCTCTATCCCTACAATGCTGCATGCGAATTTCTCATTGTTTGAAACAGTAATTACTGAAAGTCTTCGTCTGTCAACACTTTCTGCACGAGTGTCGCTTTCTCTTTCACGGCTTCAATGGACTTAAAATTTGTTCCTTTTAATGCAGATTTCACTTAAGAAAGCAGATAGATGTCGCAAAGCTTTAGATCCGGCGGATGGTCTAACACTGGGATGCTATAGTCGGCTAGAAACCTCATCACAAACAATGCAGAATGAGCCGGCGCATTTCCTTGGCGGAAAAATTTGGTGAACGAATTCTTTGTCAATTCCTACAGTCTCAGCAATGGCACGAATACTTAAAAGACGGCGAGATCGAACCAGATTACCGATTTTTTTCGATATTGCATTCCGTCTTTTACGTGGAAGGACGACCCGAGCGTGAATCATCTTCAATGTCTTCTCGGACATCTTGAAAACACTTAAGCCATTCAAGAACACGTGAAAACATTCGTTGCCATACACTTCTTTCAATAAATTATATGTTTCAATAGTGATTTTTTTATCTCAAGTTTCATCTGAAATTTCACAACAATTCGTTGCTCACATATCATTTTTCCTGTGAAACAAAAACAAAACAAAAACTCTACTGCAAACGAAAGCTACAGCGTTGTTTACAGAATTAAGAGGTACTGCATTCTTAAGAGTAGATTTCACGTTAAACAGCTGGCGGTTTGCGCTTTCTTACTTTTTCTATAGCAGGGTCAGTTTCGTTATTTAACAAGTATTAACGTTATACGAGGAGTGGCTACACTTCGTCGAAAGCATAATTTATGCTCGAAACATTTTAGAATAACTTGTTGAATATAATTTAATTATCGAAGCTCGTATTTTAATAATACTCATAGGCTGAAAATATTATTACCACATATACATTATTATCACCTTTATCATAAATATCAAAAAAAAAAAAAAAAAAAAGAAAGAAAAGAAAAAAGAAATGTATAAGTTCATCCTGTTCTTTTCTGCATTTTTTTAAAAAAATAGTTTTGAGTCATACTTTGATTTTTTATTGATTGGTCTTGATTTAAAACTTATAAAATTGTTAAAATAACTGTATTAGAATCAAGTGTTATTTAAGGGTACTTTTTATTTATGACATGTGTTCCAATATTTTATCTGTTGCATAATTTGAAAGAAATGACAATTAAAAATACAATTATTTATAATTAATATATATAAATTTTAGCGTTCATAGAATGCTATTTCATACAACTAAAATCAATCAATTTTAAGCCTGCTAATTTTCAAGTTTTTAGGACATTTTATAGGTTAATTTTAGGATTTTTTTTTCCTCACCAGTTAGTGGTCAGTTCTACGTAATAAATTTACTGATCTGTTCACATTTGCTTAGGAACGAACATTTTAAATATGAATACTCTTTAAATTAGTAAAATATCTTTATTTCATTTCCCTGTAAGCGAGTCTTTATTTATTATGAGTTTAAATCGAGAATATTTACATGCAAAAATTTCGGAAATAATTGCTTCGGTATATTTAAGAAAATCTTATTCAACGTTTGAAAACATTACGATTGTACATTTTTGTGCTTGTGCGAAATGCAAAGAACATTCGCAGGAGGTGGATTTTGATAAAAACTAAAATATTTTCAGCATTTTTTTTTTTTAAGTTTTGATGGTAAACAAGTTTCTGGATGGAGATGGACATCTATTTTATTTTTATGTATGAAACAAATTTATTTGATAATGAGTCATTAGAATCACTTTTATGGCACTCCCCACGATGAATGACGTTAACAGAAGATGATGTGCATAAGAGAGGAAAATAATTGTTGAAAGCGGTGCAATATATGGTAGAATTTAAAATATGGATAGAATTTAAAAAACAAAATGTCAATCATTTAATACCGTTACAGAATTTTATAGATTAAAGTAAAGCTACATAATGGTAATAAAATTTTGGATAGTTTTGATCAAATCTGAATCTACAATCAACTTTAGCTGGAAAACCAAATTTGTTTTTAAATTAAATTAATTAAGATTACGTTTGATAAATAACAATTTACTATTGTCTTTGTTTAATAAATTAGTAAGTATTACTTGAATGTCAGTTCATGGTTGTATGTTTGTGTGTTCGATCATTTTTTAATTAAATATATCAATATGCTTTTTCGATAAGCTTATTTAGAATAAATCAGACTATTCTTCTATCTATAATGTGTTTCGGTGGCTATGATTGGTGAATAGAGTATTAGCCTAATGTATATTCAAAACAAGCTGCTTTATGAACAATGAACAATTTTTTTTTAAAAAAATAACACACACAAATAGCTCTACAGACGCTTTATTCGTTTAACAAAAGACATATTTGGCACATTCACAAAACTAAAAGACACCAAAACGATTAATTCTTAGTACGAGAATCTCCGTTTTTTACGAACTGTAAAAAAGAATTTCTCAAAAAGGAAATAAATTAAGAGTTAATTGCCCGCCAGCCACCTTTCGTCAGAATACGAACACGCGTCGTACCCTGCGAAAGTGTAACACCGCTAAAGAAACAAACACGAAAAAAGAAACTACTTCAAAAATAACAATCATAAAAGAAAAATATTTAGGTGCCGCTGGATGAAGGAAAGACATTTTTTTAAAAAAAAACACTTGGTTTCATCGAATACTAATTATAAGTTGAGAGTGGTTTTTTTTTTTTTTTTTTTTTTTTGCGAATGAAAGAAAAGAGACTAAATTAAAAAATGAGGCATGAAAGGGCCTTTGCACTTAACGCCGAGATCAAACAAGGCATAATTGTTTTATTTTGTAATTTAACGGGTATTCAACGATTTAAAAACCTCAAGTACGGTTCATGGTAAACTATTCAGAAGAATGAAATGCTTTGTTAAGTTTTGAGCATGTGGATATCTAAATGCCTACTTAAATCAACGAGCGAAGCTTCATATTGCTTATAATCTGGGAAAATTACCTTCGACAAAAAACTAGGAATTGATGCAATGAAACCAAGTGTTTTGCAATAAAAACGGATAAAAGGAAAGAGAGAGAGAGAAAGTTCCAGCGTACACCTAGCAACGTCACAAACAGAATCCAACTTCTCAATAATTCGAAATAAGGAAGAAAGAACTGCAAAGGAACACTGTTTTCTGTTCAGATAAAATGTCACGTCGGACGGATTTTAGAGGAAAAAAAATAGAACATACAACAAAACATATCTATGTACAAAATGCTGAAAACACAATATTCATCATTTACTCGTATGGTGGATGCGCTCCGCTCCTTGCCTCTATGTTTCCGGCCCCGTAATCGTAGTTGAGGGGTGGCTGATATCCGACGTAGCAGATTTCAAATTTCTCCCAATAATCTGTGTTGAGGATGGAGTCTCCGTTGCACTGTCCGAAACCAAGTTTATGGATTCGAGCGAAGTCGAAGCAGTCGATAGTTCCGCTGGCGTCACAGTCCTGACCATATTTGCGCATGTAGCCACGCACGGCCTGTTCTGCGCATGTCTTGTTGTTCAAGCAATACTCGAAATCTAGAAAGATGCAAGACAAAGATTAGAAGATGACAAATGCACCGATACTTATCTCAGTATCTTTAGATTATATATATATATATATTATTGATTGGAAATTTCTTTCCTATTTACACCAATTATTTAGTTGTAGCAAATTTTTGTCTTAAATTTAATTCATTATATTTTTTTGGATATAGATTTCTTTCTTTCTTATTTATTTATTTTTAATTTTTTTTACTGGTCTTTTCTTTGCTTTTTCGCCTGGGTATGTGGCTTTTAAACCATAATTTTATTTCGGGCTGTAATTGTTTCTGTATTATCTGAATTATTTTGGCCTTGCATACTTTTTAATCAATTCATACTGTAATTGCTCTCTATTTTCCTCTGGATACTGCAGCGAGGTGGTTTTTTTCCCAGGCTCTAAACCCTTTGGGTAAGCTCAATCTTCCTGGGTGACGTAAGGCTAAGAGAAGTAATTATTTCGTACTGTTCTCTGCTGCATTTTTCCAAACACATAGAATGCTTTTATGTAGTCTATTGTTAAGCGAACTGATGCAGTGGGGCTTTGGTAATAAATTGCAGGTATAGTGATTATAATCCCTGTAACTAGGCCAGAATTTCAAAACCTGTATTGTGATAGAATTCTAACTTGGCTTCAGTCAACCCCGTAATTTTGAGAATTGATTAGATGACAAGAACAACACCTGAGCTGGCATCCGGCAAATGTAATAATTCGTGCAAAGAATAAAAAAAAAAGTGAAGAAGGTCAATGAGTCATAAAAATATTCGTTAAAAAACAAGAATAATAATTATTTTATTACTAGTTACTGATGTAAGAAATGGGTGGTTAAGTTAAAACATGGTTGGGCTAACATTACAACATTATATATATATATGATCAACAACTCATGCCAACTCGTGGTGTCATCTAGCGAGTAAGTGATGAACTAATTTTATGATTTTATTTAAAATGCAATGGATATTATATATATATATATAATATTATAAATGAATTCGCTACATATTGAATTCTGCTACGTATTTGAAACAGCATATTATATTCAAAAATATGTTTCTTACACACTTCCTATTAAGATATTAAAGAAATACTAGTTTGAATTCCGTTAGTATCCCAAGTGTTTTACTCGTGTAGACTGGTATTTAGTAACTACGTACCGTGTGCTCGTCCTTTGTCCCCGGGTCTTCCTCCGTCGTGCCAGTAGGCCCACGATATGACGTAAGGTCCGCAGAAGTAGGCGTTACCCCCCGCATTGTGGCACTTGAGGGTCTCATCGCAGTTGCTGCTCGCCTGGAAACAAATGAAATGATGATGAGAATTTACAATTTATCAACAGAAAATTAACAGTAGAAAAGAACATGTATTATCGAAATGCATATTGGAACTGTTTTGTTTATGCCATGTGTCAGTAAAGTGATAAAATATACAGATTACAAGCGTTTCATACGTTTACTTTATATTGTTCCAATAATATCTCGAAAAGTGAACGCGATTTTTTTTTTTTTCTTAAATGTACTGGAACGGTGAAGGAATTTATTATATAGTTCTTATGTAATAAATTCATGTACCATTCAAGTTTTTAAAATTCTTAGTACCAATGAGATGGTTGATGAAATAAGCCAATAAGAGTAAACGTTAATTCAAATCATTTGCTTGTTCTCTTGTTTTTTATTAATGGCGCTCCTATAAGCAACACGAGGAATAATACTTGCGGTGGATCTCGGTTAAATGAAGAGGATTACATTTGAGCTGTAATTCCGTTCTCCACATCCGAGCCAATGAGAGTTCTTTGAGCAGCTACAGAATGAATCCTTAGACACTAATATTTTTATCTTTGTTTTCTTTATCATTGCTTACTTATTTCATTGCTTTGCAGAGCTCGGTCATGCACATGAAAACAAGACAGTTTAATATACATATTTTTTTTTTTTTTGGGGGGGGACAAATGAGTCTCAAAGATCTTATGGTTGGGACCAGATGTTTCATTGGTATTTTAGCAAAGGAAAAAGAAAATAAACAGTATCGCTGTAGTAGAACTGTATTCTGTTTATTTTCTTTTATTACAAACATTATAACTAAAGCGAAAGCTCATCATGTTTTCTTTAAGGAACACATGTGTCCCGTTGGTTGTCTAAAGGTAGATGTACCTCAGCTCCAGTGACTTACATGACTCATCTTCAGTGGCATCAAGACTCGAACCCTGCGACTCGGAGGAACTACGCCGGCCGTGAGTTCGCGACCATGACCACTCGGGTACAGAGGCTGCTAATTGCAGCCAAAAATATTCAGTTGTTATTTTTGAAAATGATGATCACATTTGTAACTTTCACCACCAAAAAATGTGTTTTTTTTTTTTTTTTTTTAATTTTTCATTGAGATTTTAAAGTCACGGATGACACAGCGTGAAAACAAATAAAATTACCTTTTAATTTGTTAGACTTGGTAAAAATTGCCTTATGATTACATAATAATGTAGGATTCGTATCGATACAAGAATCAATAGTCCCTTTTGGTTTGTTTTCAAATAATTAGAAAGATACTTCATGACTTTAATATGCGATTTATTCATACCATCAACTTAAAGATAAAATATATAAATATTAAGAAATATGTTCCCTGCGTATATTAAAAAAAAAGCATCTAATTTGAAAACACAAAATAGTATATTTTTCAGATATCTTGATATATTTCTGCATTTTTGGAGAAATTACGAAAATTTCAAAATTTTGAATTTAAAAAATCTTTTTAAGCTATAGGTCGTTTGAACAATTGTTCACGCAATTGTATTTTATCTGAAAAAAAAATTGAGCTCCACTTTTATTTTCCAAAAAATAAGTATCAAATAAAATGGGCAATATTTTTTCAATTCTGGTTTCATGTTTATTATAGCAAATGAAAAAAATATCATCCTACATCATCTGAAGCATTCCTTTCTTCTACCTTCTTCCTTCTGAAAAAAATATACCGAGATAAATGTAAACTATTCCCAATTCATTTGAAAAGCACAAAAGTGCCATTTTATTTCTCGATGGATATAAATTTGAAATTTTTCCCTACTCAAAAGGTTTTAATTCTTTGCTACTTATTGCACAATATTACGAAACAAGAACTGTCTTTTAAAACCTCGAAAAACTTGTTTTAGCGTTTTATAGTTACTTTTTTTTGTCAAACTCAAAATATATTTCAGAAAATGTCACGAAATGTGAAAGCTACGAAACAGGTTCCTGTCAGTTTCTCTATAAAACAGATGTTGAAAAGTGAAAACAATGAGCAAAGTAAAACAGGATGACGCAATAAATCTAAAACACCCTAAGTTTCGTGACTTACGTGAAACTTAAGAGTGAGAAAGGGAGTTAATAATTTTTCATCTGTTCCTTTTATTATTTTAGTGAAAACGCATCGTTATCTGCTCAGTGTTGGAGTAGTGAAGAATTCATTTTTGAATATTTTAGTGTTTATAGAAGCGAAAAAGGAGAATATATTAAACGAAATTAATGTTAATGCGCCTGTTATGCACTTAGTAGTGTTTAAAAAAACATTTTGTACATTTTCAAGCTGCGTACACATTTTCCGAGCCGAAAATCTCGCGAGTGGCTTAATAAATAAATTATTTTCGCAACTTTCAGCGATCCATGGGAAAAGACGAACCTACCGTCAAGGTCGCAAAATAAAATAGTCGGAGGAGCCTGCATGCTCGCGAGCAGAAGGGAAACCAATGATACCGTCCCCATCAGAACAGCAAGCTCTCTGTGCATTTGTGATAAAACCGAAAGGAAGAGAATCGCCCTGAGCAGTTCATGTGACGCGAATGCATTAGCGAACCGCTCACGAGTGGTTCAGCTAGCAGATGTATACACATCTTAAGAGAGCACCAAAGAATTTAATGTTCTGGAATAGACATTGCGAGTGTATATCACAGTGAATAAAGTATTTTTCTTTGTGAAAAAAATAATGAAATAAATATGATTAAAAATATTCTGACTTATTGTTCGATATTCATCAGCGGTTGGCAACCTATGCCCTGTGAATGTCACGTTAAAGGTGTGATCAAGTATTAAAAAAATGACTACCTCATAACAGATGATTATGAGGTAATGATTTCCTTTTCCGTTCATGAAATCCCACTAGGAATAAAGTTCATTCTTGTGACTTGTTTTATTTCATGTTGCGTGGCACTGCTCTAAAAAGTGATGGAGACCATCTCCACAAAATAAGAAACCAGTGTCTCACCTGGCAAAGGCATTCCATGCATCTTTGATCGACTTCTGGCACCTTCTCTTCTGGTTTTCTGCTGGGGTATTGGGCTGGAAACAAGAAAGGGAAAACAGTGTTAATACTCAACAGATTTATAACATAGATATGCAAAACAGGAGGTTTTCATAAAGAATGCAAAGAAACTGATTCGCGAGACACTGTCCTTAGTCAAATTGCGAGGCATGTTTTACTTACCATAGACTCAGCGTGAATTCGATTTTAAGAAGTTCTACATTTTAATATACAATATATATTTCCGAATATAAACCGATCCGGACATAAATTCAGAGTGCGTTTTTATCCCGTTCTTTTACAAAAATCTATCCAAATTCGATTCTGGTATATGAGCCAATAAGAAAAAATTTTCTTAATAGCAAGGACGAATTTGTATATGAAGAAGACATAAATTCCAGTATAGAAAGTAATGCAAATGATGAAGATATGCACCCAAACATTCCAATGAGTGAAAGTGAATTTCATGAATGATTCGGATCCTCAGGTTCTGACACAGAATTTTAAAGTATTCATATGAATTATTTTCTCATTACATAAAGGTTGCATCCAAAACATCCAAATGTACGTTAAAAGAATAAAATAATATTCGTTTCCCATTGTAATTTTTAAGTACACACAATATATGATATTTTGCTGTTATTTCTAGCCTACGTTTTGATACTTTTTCCTAGGTTCTAGTATTGGGAGGTAACTCTTGAAAACTCTAATTGCATGTACTCCCTTTTTACATGCTTAAGAAGATGCTTTTTGCCTAAAATAGTAGAATTCTTGTACACACAGTACTTATTGTTTCTTATAATTCCTGGAAATCATACGCAAAACACTGCAAATCCCAGGCCGGCACCAAACGAGTCATAATGTCCTTTTGAAGAAGTGCACACGTACGTCGTGGAATGTTGTGAAGAAAGAAGTGATTGTAAAAAGTGAAGCAATTTTCGATGACTCAACTGGTGAATAATGAACTAATTAATGCAAGCGATAATGATGTATCAAAAGGGTTATGAGAAATTCAATGATTTCTATGAAGAAAAAAAATCTTTTATTCATATTTTAAAATAAAATGCATTTGATGAAAATATTTTTTTCAAACCCCAAAAAAAATCAGGAGATTTCTTGTATTAGAGGAAATACGGTAATAAAATTGTTTTTTAAATAATAAAATCATATGCAATGCTAATCATTCAATTATTATAATTTTATGTGATTTCTGATCACGTGATAATTATATTTAAAATAAGTTTTCGAACATTTCTTAGGGAATCCTAAAGAATTAGTTACGTACTTACAAACAATATTCAGTTTAAAATGTAGGAATAATTGTTTATATTATTGTACAAGATAGATGACAGAGAGAGAGAGAGAGACATGGGAAACAAGCTCAAATAATTAGCAAAGAGTTTTTGAAATGCTTTGTTTAATAAATATAGCTGTATTGGTTTGAAGAAAAATTGATACTTATGTAATAATAGATTAACTAGATAAGTTATTCTAAACGTAAGCTCTCAAGTCAAAAAGTTCACGTTCTCGAAGATTTTCAGCGAATTTTGTAAAAGTCCAGTATTTGAAAATTGAAACACGCATTACTTTGTAAATTAATATCGATATAAACTTGGGAACTTTTCAATGAAAAAAAGATTATGACCTGAGGTATTTGACTGGAAAGATTTTAAACTTACGTCAGTCTATTTTTAGCTCGAAATATTTCTAGAAAAGGGTCGTGACCCGGATTGAAAGTGAAGTGGTTTCGAGACCTCGACCTTGGAGAACCGGTCTCGAAGAAGTGTTTTATTTGAGGCTCGACTTCTCGAAATTTGGAATTCACGTGCAAGATAATACCTGTCAAAGGAATCTTTCTTCTAAGAGAACACACCTGTAACCCGTCTTTCTTGGCACTGCCGACGGGTAGTAAAAATGGATGAACTTGTTCAACGACTAAGTGAAGGTTAAGAAAAATTTCATTGACTTCAGTCAGAATTAAGTTAAAAGAAGAAAAAGCATTTGCATACCAAATATTTTGTGCTCAAGAATAATTTACTCTACACAGAAAAAAAAATGCTTTTACTGGAACACATTTTTCTTCATACACACAGATATATATATATATATACATGGAAACGAGATTTGGATCACACAGTAAAGAATACATTAAAATTAAATTAAAGTTTTAAAATATCATACGATGCAGTTAAGCATGACATTTCTTTCATTTTTTGCTTTTGAAAGAATTGTTTGCGTTACTTGTATATTCAAACAGAAGTATTTTTGACTCCTAGAACGCTTATATAAATGTAAAACCTCCATCGCTGAAAATAAACAATATCTCGTTCTATCGAGTGGAAGAGCAAACTGGTAAACATCCTTCTAAAGGTTGCTCTAGAGCAGGGGTTCCCAGATTTTTTCTAACATCCACTTCTTTTAAGAAATAATTTTCTTCAGAAATCCCCTTATACTTTCTCTATAACCAACAACATAATCATAATAGAAATAATTTCACAAAAAGGTTCAAAGATAACAATTTAATAATATTATGATATATATATATATATATATATATGTATATTAAATATATATATATATATATATATATATATATATAATATAATATATATATATATATATAGAGAGAGAGAGAGCTGGAACTCACATTCCTAATTTTCACTCCGCATCGAATTCTGTTTAACATGCAGCGCACAGCAAATCGCAGTCGAATCAGAAACCGAACACAATTGAAAACAAGAAATGTAACGTTCTTTTCAACTGTATGCGAGTTCACGTATTTTGTTTTCAAGCAAGCCTCATAGTTAATTATAAAAACATACTGAAAAATTACGTAGAATATAGTATTCTAAAAATCTGAGAATAAACTGCCATAGTTTTACGATACATAGAAATGTTTTCTTTCACCACCTTGCATATTATTCCTTATATATCATTTCAGTGGTGCTTTGATACTGATGGTTAAAGGTGGATAAATGATTTATTATATAGAGATAAGAGACAGAGATTGTGTGAAGTAGTGTTTATTGAAATTTGCACGAAAATGAGTTGAACGTATATTTGAAATTACGCACTGACATTGAAAGTTCGATTATTGAAAAAACATGGGAAAAACTCGCACATTGTTTAATGCATTGAAAAAAGAAATTTTAGGAATACATTGAAAAAGGGAAAGAGTGAAATGTTTATTTTATTTTATTTATTTATTTTGCAAGGGAAACAACATTTTATCTGTAGTTTTCGAGAAATGAAACATTTATAGAACAAATAAAATGTAGATAAAAAGTATCAACCCATTCCAACAGTGCGGCAATTTAGAGCTTCGAATTAACTGAAATCCGACATAAAGATAATTTATAAGCCAAGTTTGAAATAAACTGCAGTTTCACTTTTGAATTTCAAGTATAAATCAGGTTACATATACAGAATTGAAAATATAATATTAACGAGAGACCAGTTATTTCACCGAGAACATTTATGCGATTTATGAAGTTTATTTCGGCGATTAATACTACACGCACGTTGCGATAACACGTTTTCCCCTTTTGGAATTTAAATGATTGATATCATAATCTTTTTTCGTTAAACGATCAAGTTTTTCACCATGAGGTTAGCGTAGGACGATGCAAGTCTATGTTCTCTATCTGCAAGTGAATCACGAAATATTTGATTCTTTTAACTTGGTACTAAAGATCTAAGTTGCTCTTGTTTCTTTCTTCCTACGAAAAATAATTCTGAAGCGTGTGCTTATCGTTTAATCTAGTATATGAAGTTATGGCATAGTATGTATCCTATTAGCATTCTATCGTTGTTACTAGCATTGAAAGTCTTTAAAGAGAGAAGAAAGTTGTTTTCCTATGATATATTATATTATTACTTATTTTTTCTTTGCTTTTAAAGCTTCTTTCATCACACGGGTATGTATTTTTTCCCAAGATTGTGTTGCTTTTTGTTTTTGACGTAAAATAAGTTATTGAAGTAAAAAGGATTTTTGCATGTGTGTAAAGGAATTTGCGAAATTAAATTATCGGATATTTTTTTTAAAAAAATCAGAGTTTCCCACATTATTTTCCTTCCGCGAAGAATGAAAAATGTTATTTGTCACTTCAAAACGTTTTCTTTTTACTGTACACAATTCTTTTTCTATTTGTGTGGTGGGAGTCCATTCCTGTCGGTTATAAAATTTATTTTATGGAATGAATAACAATGTAGATACGAAGAGTTATTCTTTAATCAGAATATTTTTGTCATATCTGTTAAAGAAAGACATTATTTTTCATTAGTTTGTTACAAGCATTTTGTAGATATTGAGGGCTAATTAGGATTCTTTCACAAATTAAAGGCCCATTGGTATTCTTTAGTGCGAATCGTTTTAAGAAAATTTGATCGGAGAATACTGTAGTAAGCAAAAGTTTTCATTTCAAGTGTTTTAATTGCATTTGCACTCATTTGTTATACTTCAATATTAGATATATTTTGGATTTATTAACTATCTTGCAAGCTACAATACATAGTAAATACCATATTTTGTGTAGCTGAAATTTGTGTGAGCAGTTTTTAAACGTCAAAATAATATAATGTTATTCTTATCAATTCGGTTAAAATTCATGTTCTTAAGTGCTGAGTGAGATGAAGTTCTATAAAGTAAGTAAAAATTAACGAAAAATTTGTTTTTGTTGCCAACAGCTTACTCAAGAAAGATTTGACTCGAGGAATTGGTATAAACGCAAAAAAAAAAAAAAAAAAAAAGAAAGAAAGGAAAAAAGAAAAAGAAGAAATTTAAAAAATTATTGCAAGTTACAAGGTTAGTTAAATGTCAAAAGAGTTTTTATAAGCGATGCTTGCTATAAATCAACTCTTCTGATGGAAGAATTGATTATCTCTTCGAAAGAGAGGCATCTGTTGCCACTTGCTTATTTTGACGCTGAGAATGTATTTGTTGTTATTGGCTTGGAAGACAGATGATTATTTTCTCTTCGGATAAATAAATTAGATTTTGTCGATATTCGGTATCAGATTAAACATTTCTACTATAGTAGGGACGGGAGCTTGAAACCTCAAAAGCGACCTTTAGAATTGATTCTAACTTTGCAAAAAAAATTATTTTATTTTGTACGCTCGAAGAGCCCTTCGTTTTTAGAAATCTTTTTTTTTTTTTGGTTGTTTGGTGATTGCCACAACCAACACGTTTCGCAACTTTGAATTTAAGTCAGATAACACGGTCAACATCTTAGCTGGTTTGGTTCATCAGTGCTATCAGTGATCGCTTGTGGAATCGGGACTCGAACAGGATATTCTACTGAAACAATGTCGGACAGGAACTTGTAGACAAAACCACTCTGCTTACGAGTCCATTTCATCACCAACCAGGCTATCGTAGCTCCATTTCCGTCAATATATTTGATTTTTCATCGATATATTTGCTGTACACTTCTTATCGATGCATTTGTTTATTTGAGGTGTATAATCGATTTATTTGTTTGTTTCAGATTTTTCAACGGCATAGCACTAATTGAAATTATCTATGTTTTTGGTTTACTTAAACGTTTAACATGCTTATGCAAAATAATAATAATTATAATAATTTTGGTTTTATAAACGTCACATTAGAGCAATGACAGTTGATTGACTTCGTAATTTTGAGTCACAATCTAGTGACTAGAATGACATCCCTCACACTTCTTCACCACACCAAGGCAAAAAATCTATATAACTAATATATATTCACAAAATTATCTATATAGCTTGCAGCGGTTATTTAAGGCTGTATAAACTTGACAATTTTTCATCTCGAATATTTTTCCACAATTGTACCCATATTTATATCTCCTGTCGGTTTTATGTATTCTGTAAATAATGGGGGAAACAATAATTATCTGAGAAATCTTACTTCATAATGTTACGAGTCAATCATTAATTCGCTTTTTTTTTTCATAAACATTTTAATTCACAATAATTTTGCTGGTAATAATTATCGATGTTTATTCCTGTTATTTTAGTCAATTTTCTCAAATTTGTTACAGAAACCTTTGAATTTCAAGATTAAATTAAATTTTAACGGGACTAAAATGTTGTGTGTTATGTTGTCTGTTGCTGAATAAAAAATTGTGTTCCACTTAACGTATTAAATACCACAGTCTATGTATCGAAATATTTGAAACATTTTAAATGGAATAAAATCAGTAATGTATAGCAACATTGAAAGAAATTTGATTTTTGTTAGAATAGTAAAAAGAGAGTAGATTTCGTTGTTTATGTGGCTAATTTAGATATTTCATTGTGATAAAATATCTGCTACTGAACAATCAGAAAGTATATTTTTGAAACGATCAAAAACCTAGCTACAAATTTTTTAAAATAATTGCAGTCTAATTAGTTCATGGAGAAAAATTGCTTCTAAATCTGTTTTTAATGCATTGTTTGGAAAGAGTTTAATTTTTCACTTCGATATATAGTTTTTTTTTTTTGTTGCTAATTGAAGACAATTTTTTCCCCGATATGACGCTTAAAATGAAATAACATTTTTGTACACTTATATGATGAATTCTTCAATAAATGAAACAGAGTGCTTCTGAAATTACGATATTTATTAATGAAATTTATTTATTCGTATGCTTCATATAGCTCCATTTTTAGAACCTTTCTTTCACACCGGATCATTTTTCCTCCTACTCTTCCCCTCCTCCCTATTTAAGAATCCTTTTTTTTTTTTTTACAAAATCAAAAAAAAAAAACATTGATCCTAAAGCTTAAAGAAGGATTATCACATAATAGTCATTCCAAAATTGTAATTACACGAGTGTTAGAAAATATTAAAAAGACTGTTAATTAATGAAATAAAAAAGATAATTTGTTCGTTTGAAATCATTTACCATAGATAATTATGTTGGATTGTCCATAGTTTTTTTATAATTCACAAAACTGCAAAAAAAAAAAAAAAAATACTGCAGATATTAATTTTTGAAAAAGAAGTTTCTGTTGCGAAAAATTTAAAAACGCATCACATGGAAGTCCCCAGTTTGATAAATATGCATTAGGCTATGTGAAATCTAAATTAAAAAAAAAACCATTTCAACTTTAACAATGATTTTTATGAAAAAATTTGGCTTTCTTAATTTTTTTTATTTTTAAGGAATTCAGAATAAGAGAAACAAATCTTTAAGAACATTCTTTTAACAATGTGTTTAGAAAGCAAATATTCATATTTCGTCTTTCAATTCCAGATCTGTTTTAAGAGAAAGCAATGGAAGATGATTATTATAATATGCATCAATTTTATGGAAAATCCTAATAAAATGAAAATTTCGTATCAAATTTCAAGAATAAGTCTTTTCAAATCATGCTAAGTAAGAAAAATAAAACAGATAATATTTTTAAAACCTTAAAATAATCCTTACCCTTCCATTTTAAATTTTATTGATCTCTTCAAGGATCGTCATAAAACTGATTGATACAATCTAAGTAATATTTTTACAAAATAACATATTTTAAGACTCTTTTTTCCTCTTTAAAACTATTATATGCAGTTAGTCTCGTTATTTTATTTACTTTTCACATGCTTCTTATTTCACGTTCATATCTTATTCGTCCAAAAACGTTTACAATACAAAACGTTTCCATTTTGCTCGGATTTAAGGGAGGGGGGGGGGGTTTTTATCTAAAAATTTTTTTTTAAAAAAAAAACTTCGTTCTTAAATATTTTAATTTCTTAAAAATAAATAAAAGAATATATATATTTTTTAAAATATACGCAACTCTCAAAATGAAATATATAGAGAACAATCTAGAAGAAAATCACGTATTTGTTTTTATTTTCTTAAGCATCTGAGATTTAGATTTTCATATTTATTTTTATTAAATGCTTCGAATCCCCCCCCCCACTCCAGATATTTCATCAATTACCTTTTAATCAATATGATGCCATAAATAAATGAATAACGGACAAATTCTAAAACGAGAAAAACGTCTCTGACCTGATACGCATGCGACCAGAACAGTCAAGAAGACCGCTTGCAGGAGCTTCATGGCTGTGACAGGTGAGAAAGTTTTTGAGGCGTCTTCCTCTCTCAAATCTCACCTATGGAATAAATAAGGATGAGAAGTTTTTCCCCAAGAAATACAAACAACAAATCCACAGGAAGGGGGAAAGGGATGGTGGCAGAAATGCAATCACGCCCGCTCATTGGCTGACCAAAGGAATGCGAGTGGGACGAATACAAAACAGGTTGGTGCAGAAGATGAGAATGATTTTTTGCTCTTCTTATCGGAAGAGAGTTGGAAAGCGAAACATCGCCCATGTTATCCACCCCACCCTCCGACCCTCGTGAAAATAAACGATTCCTCCAGCATAAACTTTCTCGGGTGTGTCCGTTTTCGTTTACAGAGCCTTTTGGTGACATGTCTGAAGCTTCTGAGAATCTGGAAGCGATATCACATCCTCTATGAAACCCAGTCGTTTTTCGATAAGAGAATTGTTGATGTGAGAGATTATTCTAAATTTATTTACAAACTTGTCAGGGAAGCTGAAAGCATTTTGGGTTGTTACTTTTCGTGTAATATTTTTCCCCCCTTAATAATGCCTTCTCTTCGATAATCTTATCTTGGAATGTTAGTTGTTTAGAAGATAGTTGTGTTAAATTGGATGACTCATGGAGGAACCTAGGAACTTTTGCTTTAAAAAAAAAAAAAAAAAAAAAAACTTTTCTTAATCAAAAATCGTTACTAATTGCCCTGAAATTTCTTCTTGCATTCAAATAGTATTAATTTTAGAGCAAAACGATGAAACCATAATGTAAGAGATTAAATATCTTGTGAATTGTACAAGAACTTCAAATCTTTATTTCATAAAAAAGCATTCAAAATTCCTCAATTGATTGTTTACTCTTCGTTTTATTCACATTTTCCATAATAAAACGAAGAAATGTTAATAAAATGTATGTATCTTGATTAATATGTTTTTATACATATAAGAAATTTTCGTAAAAAAACTTCAAAATTCTGAAAGTATAATTTATTTAATTTTAATATTTTCAATACACTGCATCAAATAGCATAAACTGCAGTAAAAATAAGCATATCGATAGTTAGGCAAATGTAATGAAATTTCAAGTAATAATTATCCCTATAAATTAACTATTTGTTTTGACAAAAATTGAATACATGCTTCCAAATAACATCTGACTTTTCTCAATTTTAAAACTGTCACAACTATTTTGAAATAAAGTATAATCAAAATGCTATTTTCTCCGTTAATTTATGAGTTCCAAGTTGAATTAAAGAATTGGTTCCCTTCCTTTGCAATCAAAATTTGATAGAGTGAAAATGTTAATCGAATCTGAAATTAAAACTGATTATATATTTGAAACTGTTTTTTTTTTAAAATGTTATTTATTTTCCATGTTCATGCAGGCAAAAATACTAAAAATCAGATTTATTTCGAGAACTGATTAAGACTGTAATAACCAAATTCAAATGACAAGAAACGAAATAATCGCGTCCCATTCAAAATTAGCAATTTTGTAATAAATTCAACTGTATGATATATATCGAAGCATGTAAAATCTAGGAATAAAAATTTTGTCTTGAAAATTGTATGGAATAATATGTAGTATTGGCATGAAATTTTTCATTTTGAATGTATTTTCATATAAAGATAGGTTTTATTTTTGGGGAAATTAGTCTTAAAGGGAGAGTTTTATAAGTAATTTTATTACGAAGCTGTTTTTATTGAAAAAGAATACATCAACCCATAACTTTACTATTCTCCCAATTCTTGTTGTACCTGAAAGCTAGTACGTATATCCTCCATGAATCGCTCAAAAATTTTATGATGTTGTCCCGTTCCTTTCCACTCTTTGAGCTAACACGTAACGAGACGGGAAAATTCGTCAAAGAATTCCGGTGATGTTCGTCGATACCAGGTTTTAATGACAACTTTCCTCTCGTCGTCAGAACGAAAGTGACATGCCTCAAGGCGCTCTTTCATCTTTGGGAAGGAAGGCTAAAGTGTCACAAAAGAAAGTCTTCGGTGTTTCAACCTTATCTCTTTGTGGGATAATCTTCAATTCTCAGTTGAAAGGTTCCAAGTCATTAAGCAAGCTTGAACGGCCTTTTCCTTGGCGGAGAAATTAAGGAACCTTTCTTATATATGTCGTTTAAAGATGTGATTTGAAGATATGGTAGTTGTGTTCGTTGGGGGTTTATTTATTTATTCTGCCTGTGTTGTATTTTTGTAAATAAAACGTCTTTATCTGAAATTTGATGCATTGTGCCTCGACTATATGTTTCATTTGTCGAATGTTTTCTGTTGCTAGAAAATTTTTCATTTTAGTCCACCAACGACACTTGAGAGCGCGAGGACTTCTTCAACAACAACGCCAGAAATGAAAACATCTAAGAACTTTCCAATAGAGAAGTCCCTTTCAACCTAGTTCTTAAGAGCGCAGCAAAAAGCGATTGGTCAACTTTTCTCCGGACCAATAGAGGGTTCGAAACGCCGCCGCCACTCCAAGATCAGTTGTCCTCCTCCTCCACGGACTAGAAAATATCTAACGCCGAAAGAACAAAGAAAACAAATGCATTACACAGGAGACACATGAAGTTTTGTGGTACAAAAAAAGATCAACAAAAATCAGTTGACATATAAAAAGTTACGGCTTGGAGTCAACAAATTTTCGATCAGTCCTCACATTAGTTCCATAAGGAATATTTATATGAGTACTTGTGTGTTATTTCTATTATCTTATTTATGTAATTATTTTAAAGCAAATTAACTTGAAATGCAATGTTACATGCGTTACACTAATACAACTTTGAACAAAAAATGTTTAGTCTGATGGAATTCTCAATTTCTTTCCGCATTGATTTTTGGCCCAATTTTTTTGTTTACAATTTGCCAAATTAAACACTATCTTTCAAAAGTTGTTATCGGTAATTTTCATATCTGCATGGTTCTATTGATGTTAGACCGTCTGTTAAAAAGAAAAATAGCTATTTTATCTGATTTTATGATTAAAAAAAATTATTTTTGAGGGGAAGTTGCTACATATTTTAAATCAGAAGAGATAAATTTTTCATATAAAAACAAAACCTATTTTACTTTATTACTTTACTTTAATTTAGAAACAGAGGTCGAAAGGTCATTTCAAAAGAAATAGGTTCTTTGTGGTTGCAGAGAATGAAAAAAAAAATTGTTTCGCCATTGCGAAATTTCATAGAATTTTGTTGAAAATGTAACACTCAAAGAGGTTAATTGAAACCATTACACGTTCACTCGAAAGAAGCTATTTGGTTTTGTTGTACAGAAAAAGAAAACTGTTGCTGTTTTAAAGGTTCTTTTTAACACATTTTAAGGGAATACAATTTTTAAAATGTCTAATTCTTAGACATTTTAAAATATGTTTATAATATGTTTTAATATGATATAATATGTATAATGTATGTTATAATACATCTTTATAATATGTTTTCCAACTAAAACTTTCCTGTCCTTTTTTTATTTCTTTTTTGCATATGTGGGCTTTGACAAGTGTTCCATGACCCTTTTATGAACATGAAATTATATTATTTCAAAAAAAGAAAGAACATAAAATTAAAATACCTTTCATCATACAAATTTATCGCAGGAAACTTAACCGGATTTTGTTTTGAATGTATCAACTACAGCGAATCAGCCCCCAAAACTTTTTTTTCCAGTTATATTTCAATTCAATTTGCATTGAAAAGGATTTCTAAGGAAGGTATGTAGACGGATTTAACTATAAGAAAGGTGTTATAAGCCGATTCATCGATTGATTGATTGTTAATGTTGCACTCAGAACAATCAAGAGGGCTATTGACTACGAACCTCGTCATTTTGAATCTTTCACTTGCCAAACTTCCACATCAGGCCAATAGAAGGACTTAAATCCTCTACAGATTCGACGTGCATCAATCTCCGCTTCACGGCGAGTCTTAAGTGGTATCAGGATTCGAACGCACGATTCGACGGAACAACGTTGGCTGCGAGCTTGCGACAATGACCTCTCGGCAACCACAGCCACAACAAGCGATGTCGGGAGATATGAGTGTGTGTTTTAATGAGTGTCAGTAAACGATATCTTACCATAAAATTTTAATATAATGTTTCTTGATTTGGGGTTATAACTTTGATTTCCTGCAAATATGTGTTTATTTTTTCAATATAGTGAAAGGAGATCAAATCTATGTTTACATTGAAAAAAAAATTCTCTTTTGGGATCGGTAAAATATAACATTTTTTTTAATCGCTAAGTTGTGTAGCCCGTTGTGTGATATCCCAAATAATTTGGCTTAGTTTATGCATGTTATGCGATGGAAGAAGGTTTAAATTCATTAGCTTAAACCACAGAAATACCGCCGCGAACAGACATGCTGATTGAATGAATTCTAAATGTAACACTAACCCAAAGAAGGTCACGATTTTCACATTAAAAGACTGAACTTTGCGGTTCTTGCGAAGGAAATGAACCGTTAAGTGTAGTTTTGTTAAAGTCCCCAGCGGTGAGATGGCGAATGGGAAATACGGGCGTATTTACCACAAGCTCACCTTGAGCAAGCAACCACTACTACATACATTTATTGAAGAAGAAAGAACAAAAGATATATTTGCCCGAGTTCGGATTTTAATGGCATTTCTCATCTTTTGATTAACGTATTGTCGAATTTGTTTTTGAAATAACCAGGCTTCTTAAATTAAAGAAATGCCTATTTTTAGTGCATTTTATTCTGATGTTTATTTTCGATCCGTCGGGAATTTTAGTGTCAATTATTTCGAATTTTTTAAAAAAAATTATAATTTATTTGAATAACAGAAGGAATTTTTTTTAAAAAAAAGGTTTTTTTCATATAAATACGAAATTTAAACTAAGAGATACCACCACAACTAACCCTGTTTCGCTGCACAGTGACAGAAAAATTCATATGTCAAATTTTCAGTTGCATTACGTGGAATAAAAGAAATTCCTAAATTAGAGTTTTTGAAACATTTTGAACTTGCGACTCATTTCACTCATTCACCAAAGAATAAGCAAATATTCATTGATAAAGGGGTGTGGAACAACTAAAGCTAAATGTTCAGCCAAATATTTACAAAACTTATTTACTAAAATAAGTTTGGGCGTTTGTTTACTTTTACATTTTAATAATTAAATGGGAAAATGTGTAAATATCCTACATCCAAAATGTTGGCGCAGTTTTCCGTCGGAGAATGAAAGTTAGCGCAATTCCAGCTGAACTCACGCCAGTCTTTACGTATGCCCATAGTCCCTAATCTCTGAGATAAAAACGAATGAATCTTCATCATTATGAATCCAAAGCCACAAAAATTCATCTACATATGGACTTAATCTGACACCACATAAACTCGGCTCAAATAAAATAAATTTACTAGGATCCAACACTACAGAAATTCATTTATATCTGCGTGTTTCTCTTGAAATTAATAAATAAATAAATAGGTGCATTTTTTTCTGTTTCATCTTTTGTTTTGGCTTGCACGACACAATTTAGTTAAGGTGTAATTTGGATGACGTTGAATGCGTTCATTCCATTGAAAGGTGTTTTAATTCCGGTGTCGCATGAGCTACCCATATTTCGTCGCCAGTGACCATTTGACTTCAGATCTCATAATCTTTACCAATGTATCGCTTAAGGTAAGTCAAAACACTGCCTACGCGAATGTTTACGTCAGCGTTTTCAGTACCCATCGTGAGCACAGTTTCCTAAACTTAAAGGTTCTGACAGGGTTTCATATTTCTTGAAATTTGCGAAAATTTTATTAGATAAAAACGAAATCGTAAAACGTCTGTTTTCTCGAACTTGCGCATCAACTTTTTGTACTGAATCTTCTGTAATAACTGACTGTCACTCACTACGTTCCTCCTCACGAACATAAGTTTGGCCATTTTTAAATATTCTAACTTGTTTTCGTACCTTTTCGGTTGGTTATAATATTTTCTCCATACTTAAATTAATCTATTGATAAATTTCGATGGCAGCTTTCACGCCTGTTGCAAGATGAAAACAAATCACAGTGCGTATTTCACAATTAGTGGCATTTTCAATTAACAGAAGATGTTAAATGGACGTAAACAAACTTAAACACGGAAGACTGCTATCGTGTTGGCCTCTGTGACAAATCAGCAAAAATGGGTACTCAGTACGCCAGCGTGGAATGGCGACCGCAACGCTGCAGCTGCCATATTTAAAAACGGTAGTTAAAAAAGACGCCTAGTATATAAATCTAAGTAGTACAGCGGGCGTTTCTCTAATGTTTATTTATCATGCCATTCGGCCGAACCCAACAGTCCTTCAACTTCTTGGGTACGCACACTAATCTTCAGATCCCAAAGTTACAACGGTGATCAACTTCGATATATTTGACTTTCGCAGCTCTTAAATGTTAAATTTCATAAGCTTTCCATGAGTGTGAAAAAATGGTGGACTCTTCTTCAACATTTTCTTATAATGATTGGAAAATGATAGTCGCCGTTCTATCTGGAATTTTAACCACTAGTTTTTTCTATTCACGGTCTTTAATGTTATACCGGCGCTGCTTGTGCATTTTCAAATACAATGACATATCGTGTCAGTAAACGCCATTTTTCGATGCCAGAATTTCACTTGTTTGAAAAAATGCTCTACTGCGTTCTGTTCCATAGTAAGAAGGTCCATATTTATATCATTTTTTTTCTGAAATGTTAAATGAAAAAACATTTTCATTTCTTCAAAACATTTGATAGATTATCGCATTGTTTTGCGACATTTTTGGCGAGTCGACCGTATTTCACACAAGTCGCAATTAGATTTATGATACGGGATAATGCACTGTGCAGCCTCTATAATCGTGTACATGATCTGGAACATATTCTGTAGATCAACTGAAACTACAAGTCTCATCGAAACAATCTCTGGATTGATTGATAGATTGCTTCTTCACGACGTACCATCGGAAGAGTTACTGGTAACGAACCGCGTCATTTCGAATTTCAGTCATGGGATCTTACTCTTAACTTCCACAACTCATCAACGAGAGGTCATTGAGCCTCAACAGGTTTAATGTGCATCAGCGCCACTACGCGACATCAGCACTCGCCGGATACAATGCTGGTCAGGAGCCCCGGGCCATGACCATTCAACTGCCAAGGCAGCGACAACCTCTGGAAATCCCCTATGCAGTATCACATTCAGAGAACTCTTGGAGAAAGCGGTGATAAATAAAATGTTTCTATAGAAGACGAAATATTTTGACATTTATTAAACGAAAAAATATTTTGTGATGAGATAATCACCTTTGTTGACCAATTTTCCATATAACCCAAGGGCTCCATTAAATCTTGGATGAATCTTTGTTACTGCAGAACGTACAGCTTCTTAAACAATATACAGAGGTGACTGATTGTAAGGTTTTTCATCGAACTCTACTTTCTTATTTCCTAACTGCTGGAGAATTCAATGCAGTGTTCATATGGGCATAAGGATAAACTTAGGTCTTTAATAAAAATAATGACTATTATTTTTTGTCTCGAAATTCGTTTCGCCCTACCTCTCACAAAAGAGTACATACTTTTTCTCCTCCAATACACTAACAATTAATCTTCTTTACAAAGGATGGGTTTCCACAATTTTTCCTCCCCAACAGGTGTCATATATATATATTACACTGATTAATCGTTAATGCTTAAAATAAGTTTTCGCCTATTTCATTTAATACAAAATGGTAGAAGAATGTCTATTTCAGGAAATCAGTCTAAATTTCTAATTTAATGATTTAATTTGATGATTTTTAGAAAAAGTCGCTCAAAATTCTTCATGGTCTGAAATTCTTGATTATTTAGCAGTAAAAGGCTTGCGTCAACAATTTCAACTGAGAATGACTTAGTTTATTAGTTAGTTATGAAACTGAGATTTTACTCTCCAACACGAAAATCTGGAAGAGAGTACTTTTGTGTTTGTATTTCCAAAACATTGTAGATTGTAGGTTATAACATTTAGAATGAAATCTGTGAAATGTTTATTTTCGATTGTAGAAGTAGTCTCGTTTGTAAGCATTTTCTGCCAGTTCCATTTCCACTTCAATATTTCGCTCCGTTGTTTAGTCAAAACTTTCTATTTTGCACTTTAATGTAAACATGATGCAGTCGTTTCCTTACGAGTCATAAAACTTTTCAAAAATATCTTAAAAACGTTAGTTTTTTTTTTTTTTTTTTTAAAGCCGTAATTCATTTTTAAATGACTCGCTGTTAAAAAAACATCAATTTTCAGCTGTATTAATATGAATTAACTTCACTCATGAACCTTTCTGCGTTTGAAAATGAGATTTCGCATCTTATTAAGAATTCGCATTTTTGTAAAGTTTTTTTCTGTGCGGGAATCGCCTCGGAAATTATTTCAGAAATTTCTCATAAATTATTTGCGTCCTCCGAGTTTAACTTTGCGATCTTACATGAAGCTGTGTAGTGGACTCATGTTTCGTGCTTACGACAGCGGGTTTTTATGGCGCAAGAGCCAAAGCAGGCTATACTGCACCAAAACGTGCTTACGAAGTGACAGGATTGATGCACACTGCATCTGTCAGGACTCAATGCCCTCGCATTTGCGCGGTATGGAACTTAGGATAGTTGGGTCCTAAATCAGTTGTTCTCGTGTTTGAACCGTGGAGTTAAAATTACGAGGTCCGCCTCGTGTTGCTCTGTAGGGCGACATTAATCAGCTATTAATAAGCATGCAATTTTATTATTCGATCAATTGAAAGATTGCGAAAAAAATGGATACGGAGAGGATATGATCGGAATTAATTCGTCACTCTTCGAACTTCGCAACACTCTATATGAGGATTTGAAAATTAGAAGGATTTTATGAAAAATAATTACCTACAACGCACAAAACTTTGTTTCGTAATTAAGATCAAAGACTGGTGTTATTAAACCTTTATTTTGTCTTTCGGATACCGCGAGCTCTACAAGCGTTTGAGATTAACTACAACGAACGGAAACACTAGTTGTAAAAATTCGATGAATGGAAACAAATCATTACTTTTTGGAATGAGAACAAATCATTACACATCAAATGTCACGACAGATATTTTTTTTCCCGCACATCCCTGTTCGATTTCAAATAATGTCTTTTGCCTCATGCACTTATAATTTAATTGATTTATCTGATTCACTACAAAGCATTGAAAACGATAAAAAAAAAAAAAAAATCCGAAGAGTTTTGAAATGAAAAAAAGAAATCTGGCATCATTCAAAATGAAAGCTCGTCGACATTTCAAAAACTGTGCCTATTTACTAAATGTAAATAGGCTCGAAACACATTTGCTCTCTTTTGAAGTGTTTTTACAATTTTTCTTTCCTTTCTCACAGTCTCTTTCATCTTAGAAAAAACAGTGAGATAAAAAATATACGAATAAAAGTCCGCTTCTGATAATGCTCGTCTCCGCTTCTGACATGCTCAGCAGCAGTTAGCTTTTTTTTTTCCCACATTTCATGACCCGCTGGAAGAGGGGAGGGGGCATTGATTTTTGTTTTTCTTTTTATCAAGAGGAATGCTTGGACGGAGGAATGACCTTGGCCCAGGACCCTGTTTGTGCAGTCCTCGGGGCTCTTTTGGGGCACAGAGGGGGGCTCGCTTTATGGGAATGTTTTTCTTGTCTCAGACGGACTTGTTTTCGTTTCGGGGGAATGACCCCTCCAGTCTTCTCTCATGACGATGTTAATTTGGATTTATTTTTTCCCTCTTGTCTTAGCTGGGCTCAAATATTTATTTACTGTTCAGAATTTTTTAACTGCTTATTTTCAAAACTATTGAGTGATCGAAAAAGTAACAAATGAGAAGTATTTCATACTTTTTTTTAAATATCAAAAATTTGATATATTATACATAGGGGGGAAAAAACATTTCCAACTTTTTAACAACTGAAAGGCTGTGTTGTATTTTTATTAAAATGTTTATTATTTTATATAATAAATTATTTAACAGTCTGCGCGACGCAAGAGATTAATTTCCATTGTTTGTTGTGAAAAAAAGATGATTTATTGCAGGCAACACGAATAAGTCTGAATAATATTTTATGTGACTATTATTAAAATTAATAAATTATAATTACCTTAATTTTATATGCATGCTATATTAATTATAATTGATCACTTTCCCCCCTGATATACTTATTTCATTATGAATTAAGCAATTGTTATATGTTAGTAACTGTTTTAATACTAAATGAAATATGTTTCATTTTAATTGTGTGCACACGCGTTGCAAAACGTATCTGTGTGAGATAAGATGCATAATTATACCCACGATATTTTTAAGCCGCATATAACTAAATTTATACGAGCTTTATAGGTTAGCTTTGGTGCTACATTTATTTACGAAAGGTGAATTTTTTTGAAAAAAAGAATTTAAGTTCATGGAAGAATTTCAGTTCTCTGTGGCTTCCAAAGTGAAAAAAATCAACAATTCGTTGCACTATAATGTAATGTAAAAGTTTTTTAAAAAAATGAAATCACTAATTATTTTTTAGGCAAAGTCTTATTGTTGTCGAAGCGAACCACCGCAGGAGCAAAAACAGTAATCATGCTGTAAAAGTCAACAGTTACCCGTAGAAAGTGCCAAAATAATAAGTTGTCGTCAAGCAACAATTGAAACCGATTGATCACTCTGCACATCTTGACTTTGCTTTACGTTTCCAAGTGATAATACAAGTGGAAGAATACTGGACATCGTATATATTATGGGTAGACAAGGCTGATTTTCCCTTAGAATACTGTGATAAACACACAGAGCTGCCCCATATGGGATGCACAAATACTCAAGTCGTCACGCCATGCCGTTACATTAAACTTATGTAACGGCATGGTGTGGATTCACAATTAGTTTCATTCTGGGTTACTAGTTCTATGAAGAAGCTACATCGAACGGTTTTTATAGGCGTAGTCACAAGTGACTGTTACAGTAAAGTTCTGGAAGAACAGTTAAGGTAACGTGGCCATTTGGACATCACTGTGTTAATATGATACAGAACAACTGCTCTTATGGTGATACGTTCACAATCTGAGATTAGAACTAACTTTCCTATTGAACATGTCATCTCACATACCTTTTATGGTACAAGAAGGTCTATGTCATCAACTGGCCATCTAGATCACCGAGTCCTTGTTACTTCGGCTGAGGAGTTTTCTCAAAGGTAGCGTTCATCAAGGGCATGTAAATAATGTTTCGGAACTGAAAGCTAACTTCATCCCCCGTGTTTCCCTCATTGCGTCAAAAATATGTTCGGCCATTGATGATGGGGTGCTATGCTTTCAAAGCATGTTGACCTACAAGATATGCACATCGTTCACAAAAGTATGTAACAAATAAAGTTGATGATTTTTGTTAACATTGCATTCTTGCTCTAGTATTTAGTAAACTGAAGGATCCCCGTATTTAGTTTATTGCAAACCTTCTATAGGGAAAAATTCCAACTATTAATTTGTTTTCGGCTGAACTTCGCCCTCATGATCTACATTCCACAGATTTAAAATTTTATTCGAATTTGTTCAATTTAACTTCAGCTGCGGGCTTTTGAAAAGTGTCAGTTTAATTTCAACCATTCTTACACATTTGTGTTATTTTATTATTATATATATTACTTAATATACTTATTTCTGTACTAATTTGCATAATGCAATAAAGGGAAGAAATGAAATAAGTTATTGTTTTATTGTACGAAATTCATTTCGTATCCGGCAAGTTAACTTTACAAGGACCCCTTTCGTAAAACGGATTTATTTTTAGAAATATGTAGGTGGATTTTAGAACTACTCAAGTGGATTTTAAAACTATAAGTGTGGAGCGTTTTTCAAGAATGAAATCGAAGCATGTCTCTAAGTGAAAGAGAAAAACAAAAGTGTTAGAATCCAATAAAATATTTATTATGAACGACTCAAAACATGCAATGAGAGAGAGGACACAGATTTAAAATTCAAAACACGTAAAAAGTCCGTAATTCGTCCGTAAGTGATTCAGTTTCATCGGTAAAAGTTTAGAGTGAGAATTCTACAGTTTTTTGCGAACAGCACGATCTTCGCAAAGATGAGAAACAGAATGAAGCGCCATCTTCAAGAGAAATCATTCATCATCACGTACCTGTAACACAAGTAGGAAGGGGGGGAAATTAGTAAAATAGTCTTTCATGTGACATTTATAATAAATAGTAAAAATCATTACTGAAGTCACGTGGCTAAGGAGTGTACCATCTACTAATAAAAATCTAGATTATACAATGGTTAAATATAGTTACTTAACTTATTTACATAAGTTTTATGATTGGGCATTATTTTAATTACTTTTCTAGTTTCTCTCTTACCATCGTTCGTCGATGGCCGATTTATCCTAGCCCTTATTAGAGCTATATTATGTATAGAGCTATATCGAGGTTAGAACGGAATACATTTTTACACTTATAAAATGTATAATATGTTAAAATAGTTCGTTGTAAAATTACGTTTTGCCATTTTTAAGATTTTAATTTTAAAATAAAGTGTCTCAGAATTTTCGCTAAATTGAAACAAAAATCGCATCAAAGATAAAATATTTTTCAATAGTATTTTAATGTTTTATCTACAAATCTATAACTGGGGCAAACATTTAATATTAAAAATAAACTATGATAAATTAAAAGCATCCCAAAATGTGAACGCAAAATGTAACAAATTTTTGAAATAATTTGTAGTTCCTTTTTTTTTCCATCAAAGAATTTTCAAAATATTTATTTTTTTTTTATTAAATAACAAATAACGTCCCTGTGTACCACTAAGTATCACACAGGGCTTACAGAAGTAAGTATAAAACAGTATATTACAGTAGATAAAAACAACAAAAACATGTGACTAAACAATGTACAAACAAAAATTAAGAATGATTATAAATATCTTCAATATATTTGATAAAAAGAAAAAAACTATTTTTTTTTCTGATTAATTATATGTCGAATAGATGAGATTTAAAAATTGCAACGCTACCGGTGAATGTAAATGTGTAGAGGGATTGAAATTAATTTGTATTTGCTATTTTCGCTCTCATGCTGATCCAAACTTCCTGAAAATGAACTTTGAGTTGGAAGTTTTTTTGTCCAATTGAAGTAAAAAAAAAAAAAAAAGCTAATAAAATTATATAATAAGCTAATAAAATCTTTGCGAAGTAATTCACTGCAATTATTCACAAAATTCCACGAGTTAGGAATCTAAGCGAACATGTTATTATATTTCTGCGATGGGAAAAAATTCAAAGTGGGCCTACTCTGCAACAACACTATACTTCAGAAACAATGCTGACTACAATATGACTGCAAAGTTAACCCACTCAACGAATTTACGACTTAAGGTATATTTAGAATGATTAAATACCTAATTTATTTCGAAAAGAAATGAAAAATTAGCATTATATATTCGTGGAAGACATATCAATAAATCTTTGTGTCATATATAACTAAAACCACTCAAAATTCAGTAAATTTTTAACTGAAGGAACATTTAAATTCATTGCATATGAAAACCAACGGGGCTTGATACATTTGGCGCGTATTTCCCACTTTTTTAACGAAAATTCTATCACGATTCCGACAACAATAGAAAGAATATTGTTTCATCAGCGGAAGCCAACGTCAGCTCCTTCCGGTGCCACAAATCATGGCGTCGGTACCGTGCAAGAAGATAAAAAAAAAAGTAACTGAAATTGCGTTTGTTGCTTCTTCCTGATATGTTTAAATTTAAAACAGTGAATCTGTCAGACTTTCAGCTAATGATGAAACCCAGAATATTTATATACCAAGAATTAACTTCGTCTAAATTTTCAGTTTTCTTTTTTTAGCCACTCAAGGGGCTATTGTTTTAGTTGATCACTTTTGGCGCACCAGATCACTTTTCAATTTTTTAGTCTTTGCTTCAATTTTAATTACATAAGGCTGATATAATGTTCAATTTAATAATTTATCGTTTGCTTTAATTTTAATTACATGTAGCTGGTATTATATTCAATTTAATAATTTGTCGTTTACTTAAATTTTAATTACATTTAGCTTAAATATATTCATTTTAATAATTTAACATTTGCTTTAATTTTAATATCGGAAAAGTTTACTATTGTCCATTTCTCGATGTTTCATTGTTTACTTTAATTCGGAATTTAATTGAGTAAATTAATAATAATTATTTAAAAAAAAGCGCACCTTGGGTAGTTAAGTATGTTCATTGCAAAACTGCACAGAAAATTTTTTTTTAAAAAAAAAAAAGAAAGAAAAAAAAGAAAATTTGAAATTCTCTGAAAGATTATTCATAAAATCTGCAATGTTATTTAGAATTTTTTCAGTCCAACCCGTTTTTCCCCGATATCCACCATCGTTAATGGGTGAGTGACAATGAGATGGCGTAAGATCCAAATCGGGCTAAGAGACGCCAAACAATTGTTAAAATGTGACAGTTTCAAAATAATATTAAAATTGCTGGGGATAAAAACATTTGGTAACTCTGTGAGTAATATAAATTTAAAATATGACATAAAAAGCCAATTTTAAATAAAGTTGTAAACAAGTTGCGATTGGGTTTTCCTCCCACTAATGAATAAAAAAGATATGGAACGATGATTACCAAACACTGGATAATCAATTAAAATATGATGTTTGGGCTACAACGGAACACTCGGGAGCACTCTCGCCAAAAAATAAAAAAAAAATGTTTGTTGCCTGGCGTCTAATGCAAAGACGAGTCCACTACGCACTAGAACATCAAGCCATGCTCCAATTATGGGCTTCATTGAGTGTAGTTTATTGTGTGTCTTGAGAATTCTGTCATACCATATTAATGACTTTCAGAATGAAATTTTTCATGTCAGAGAGTGGAACTGGTAATTCTAGAGGGTTCGAAGTCAATTGTGCAGCGACCAGTTCCTAAAATACCAACTGTTACTGGTTCATCACCTAAAATACGAGTACCTACATGTTCTGCTGATTCATTTCTTAAAATATCTACATGGCTAGGTATCCAACAAAGCTTTATATCGTAATCCTATTAAGCAGTCGACATACGATATGTCCTTCATAAGATATCATTCGATATATCCTACATACGAATGATATTGATCATTAAGATTTAACCGACTCTCATGCTGTCAATATGTATACAAAACTGATGAGATATCTGGTAGTGCCGATCCCACCATCATAAGACTTCAGTTTGAAAAATCTTTATCCGGCATTTTCGTAGTATGTCTTCCGTCTTGAAAGTACTAAATAATTGGTACTTTATGCACATATCTCTAAACCTTACGCATAAATATTTGTACACTACGTGACCGACTATGTTGGTCGTGACAATTTCATAAAAGATAACAACCATTATGTCTCATGGTTTTGCCACTATCTTTATAATTCGTTTCTTTTAATTTAAAATCCATGCTAAAATTCCAGATAAATTTTTATATTATTCGTATCACACGTGTGTTTCTGATATTCAGAAAAAAAGAACTGTAATTGTACCTTTGTAGAAAAAAAAATACATGTCACAGAATATAAAGTCATTAAAAATACAAAGATGGCATGCTCTTGGTCAGTTTTGTGCCACCGTCAGATGTCGAGAATGAGGGCTGTTATAGTCATACCTCAGTTTATGGAAAACTCTTGCTGATAAAATTGGTTTACGAACAACATATTCAGACAAAATCTTGCTTGGGTTCGCGAATAGTCTACATACTTGTAGAAACCTCACTTGTGCTATGTGGCAAGAACAAATAATAGTGCTATATGAAAAACCTAATCGAATTTCTAATTAAAAAAAAGGAAAAGGAGAAAAAGAAGGAAATAATAGCTAAACACGGCAAAAATGTTCGTGTTCATAATCTGCCCACACAATTATGCTTGGCGAATACTACCTTTCTTAAGAATCAATTAAGGCTGCTGATGTGGGTAAAAAAGTGATCCTTTTAAAGAAACAAAGGCCTCAAATTATAGAAAAGGTTTAAAAAAACTATTGATGGTGTGGATTCGTGAAAAAATCGTATGGTAAGATTATTAGCGAGATTATAAAAGTACTTGTATTTTTGAAGACAGATGGCATCATTAAGGTAAATTGTTGTTACCTTTCGGTGCCGCCATCTCATAAACAGAGCCGAAACAAATGTGACATTGATTCATAAGTTAATTTTGATTTGGTAGTCATTTGCAGCCAAATTAAAATTTGATTCCAGCCCCTCCGAGCCGTCGACGTCATTTTGCGTCGAGTTGCCACCGTCGGTGAAACTTGGATTCCTCATCATGCACCGAAAATCAAGCAAAAATCAAAACGTTGTGTTGCTTCCGGAGAATCTTTTCCAAAAAAAAAAGGGGGGGGGGGCAAAGATAGCCTCATCAGCCGGAATTTTTGTGGTAAGAAAGGCGTCATAATAATCATGAATACGCTTAAACAAGACTTAGACAGTTGTCCAGTGAGTCATGATGCTTACTAAAATTAGAGTATTTCGGTGTTACGAGCACCATCTTTTGGGATTTCGAAAGCTAAGAAGTTGTAGAGTGATTTGGTAGCAGAAGCCCCGAGTACAAGTGGTGTTGAATGTGAAAGTTTTAAAGCCAATAAAGGCTGATTTGAAAATTATCGAAAGCAAGGTAATAAATCTTCTGGGGTTTGAACGGATTAATTCTATTTTCATTCATTTATATGGGAAAAATTATTTCGGTTTGCGAGCCAAATCTCTGAAGTATTAAGCAACGGCTCACATTTTTCCAGGAGACATTTTTTTTCGCAACATTCACCTCGAATCCACACAAATACAAGCCATTAGGATCTTGATTTACAAATTAATTCCTAGAATCAAATTTGTTCTTTACAGTGAAATTTTAATGATGCAATCACCTTTGCAGGAGCAACTTGGGCAAGGCTTGGTTGAGTTGTCGATGCTACAACCAGGGTCGCATTTCGGTGGAGAACACTGAATGACTGGAAGATCTGAAAGAAGAAATGCAAAAATTTATACACTGAAAAGTCAGCGACTCAAGAAATCGTCCCTTCAAGCCTTATGCACTTGAGACGTTCAAAATCTAGCTTGGATTCTTTACCTTGAGGCTCGATGGGCTGGCATCGAGGGCACCTCTGCCAATTGGACTTCTTAGGGGCGTGGCCCGGGGCACAGTCGATTTCGGGGCAGGGGATTGGGTTGCAAATACAAGAAGGGCATCCATGCTCGCTGAATCGCTCAAAGCGGCAGGGCAGCTCACACCGCATGGCAGCGCATGTGAGGGACTCCCCTGAAAACATGGCAGAGAATTAGTATTAAAATCTCGAAGAAAAAGAGCAATCAATACAAAAATGTAACAAATAACATTTGTCTGTTATGGAAAATAATGATCGTCTTCTGAAAAATGTTAAATGGAAAGTTCTAGAAATATAACATAAATTTTTTAGTAAAAATTTAAAGTAGAATAGAAATTAGAAAAATTGCGATATCGTTGTTAAGTTAGCATATTACAGAGAAACGCTTCTAAGTAAATAAAACTAACCGTTCGTGGTACTTTCATTCACAAACAACTCAAATACTTGTATTTTTTCAAAATGTTTATTTCTAAAACGAATAAAATAAATTTTCCATACGTTACTTAAAATTTCATCCAGATATTGGTAACAAATGTTAAGTGAAATGAAATACAAACGTGTAAACATAGCTTGGGATGTGGTGATTAATGGCGGGAGAGCCAATTGTGGCTATGCGCCCCAAACAAGGCGCAATTGTGATCGAAGCGTCTGGAAAAAAAATGGCGTAGGGAAATCATGAACGACTGGCTAGTAGAAGGGTCGAAAATAGAGAAGTATTGTTAGGGTATTCCGAGGGCGTGTAACACGCGTTTACCAAAGACAGTAAACTCCACGGGAAAGAAAAAGATCACAGGAGAATTTCGAGGTCATGATGCCCGTAGAAGGTAAGCCCATGAGGGAAACATAATTTGGGAAGCGAAAATAATTTTTAAAAAATAGTAATAATGAATAACTATAGAGAAAAGTTTGTTTTTGATAGAATTAAAAAAAAAAGTAGATATTTTTATCTTGCAATAAATTTTTTATTACGGATTTTTTAAAAGAAATTTAATCGTAGAATTTTGCCATAAAATGATGTCATAGGGAAATCTTAAGATTAGAGTGTAAATATGGAACACTTTCCCAGATAAAAAAAAAACTTATCCAGCATTAATACTATTTTTTAAAAAAAAACAGCATGAGAAAAATAACATATTTAATTACACTATGCATTTCGTTCGAAATTATCTTTTTTTTAATGCCAAAATTGTTTTTTTTTTAAAAAAAAATTTATGCATTAAAGAAATTTATTGCTTATTTATTGAAAAAATTTTAAATTTTGATACGTGTTCAACAATGGTTATTTTTTCGTGGCGCCATCTGTACATCAATATACTATTTAAAAATATATTTATGGCACAATTCATATTACACTAGCAAGATAGTTTATATAGGTGGGGGGGGGGGGGTGGTATTATATTCTATTCAAGTCCATTCGATCTTGTAGAAAAGTGACTTCATTAATTTAATCCTAACATTGTAAAAACAAAATATTTAACTATTTAAATTTACTTTCACACTTAAAAAATTCCTCAAGTATATGAGAAATGTAACAAGCTGAAAAGCTGAAATTATTCTCATTATAGTACTGAACTGAAGACAGCATCAATTTATTTTTCTTTCTCTTCATGAATCGCTGACAGCGAAAGGAAATAAAAAAATATTTTTCTTTCATGAGGTGTATATAAAAATCTCCTGCCACTCTAACTAAGAGTTGCGAGAAATTTCGCATATGTCAGTTTCGCAACGTAACAATCTCAGAAGCATGAGACTCGAACCTGCTACCTGAGGGTTATAAGCCTGCCACACAACCAACCAAACTTACTCGGTCGCAAACTTAATTCTATAATAAATATTTGAATTAAAATAATGATGCAGTAGCGAAATACTTCTTACCTGATTTCCCTCTGCATGTGCACATGGGGCATCTTTCTGTTGCTGAAGGTGGGGTTAGGGCTCTTTCGCAACCGGGCCCGCATTTCATAGTGCGGCAGAAGGGATCGCTGAACACATTCAGTTGCATGGCATCTGAAAACAATTTTTTGAAAAAAATATATATCAATAACATTACGAAGTGTCTTTTTTGTTCCACATTTTTGAAAGAACTGAAAAATTTTATGTGAAAAAACACTTTTATTGTTTAAATTTATAAATTATAAATTAGGTACAAGGTATTGCATTACAAAGTTGTATTCATCTCTATACAGATCTGTGAAGTTTGTTCTTAACTTTCGTTGCGTTATTTAGTGAATTTATTTTGTTTAATCGATTCTACTTTTTTGTATTCTATTTCTTCTATTTTGCTCTTTTACTAGTTTTTTTTTCTTCTTGTTATTACATCCTTCTTTTGATGTTAACTTGAAGTTAATCATTAAGTACATTCCAATAACATTCAGATTACTATAGTGTTCCTGAACATTTTACTTCCTCTTCAAGATATGTATTTCTTGTTTTAAATACCGAATCCTGGTTTCATCATTTATTATTAATATAAAACTTATTGCTAATATAAAATTGAAATTTTCATGTGGAAAAGAAAATGTTTACTCTCAAAATAAATAAAAAGCACACGGGTTTTCTTATAGAAATAAGTGTATGTCAATATATTTAAATTTTGTATTAATAAATATTTTAATTCATTCGTTTACCCTAGACAGATTGTTGTCAACTTACGGAGATTTGTTTTTTTATAGATGACTATCAACAAAACTGCGCGTTTCATATTTGTAATATGTTTTATGAGATAAGTAATAGAAAAGTTCACTCACATCTTCTCTGGAATCTATCACAAACACATGTGGGGCAGGGTTTAGTTTTCGAATCCACCCTGCAACCAGGACCACATCGGGGAGGAGCGCACTGAGGACACTGGCATGTGGGACATCCATCACTACCTGCTACTTGTTGGCAGTGATTCTCGCACTTCACAGGAGCGCATTGAAGAGAAGGAGTGTCTGAAAAAAAAACCCGGAATAAACAGTGAGTAATGAATATATTAAAATATCTGGGAAGTATTTATTCATTTACATGATTTGCTTGATGCCCAATGACTGTCAATAAAACCAAATTCAGCAGTGTGATTAAAAAGATGATTCCATAACATTCCATCATATTTCGAATACTTTCACATACAAAATTTACTCTTAATAATTATTGTCTGACTCTATTATTAAATTTATTATTGACTGTTTTGGAAATCCTTCCATTTTTTCTTTAAAAATATAATAGAAATAATAAGTAATTTATTCTTACCGTCAATAACGAGATAGAATTGGATATTTTCCTAGGAGCACGCGGATATTTTTTAACTGCTCAAAATTAGTTATGAACTATTCGTTCATTTCTACGCATGGAGACTACATTACAATAAGTTCCCATAAGTAGTAATACGAAAAGCTAACTAACCCTTTTTGATACAAGTAATAATATCAAAAAAATATACAAAATTAATTTAAACAAGTTATAATTGTTTTAAATACAACAATTATAAAGTAATATATAAATCTTATAGAGTTAAATGTCATTGTAATAAAATCAATCAGTATGTTTTTGTATTTTCAATATAATTAATGAATACGTATTATTAAATTTCATAGATTAATAAAATTAAATGAATCACAAACTAAGTGAAATAACAATGACAGTTATAGTCATTGTATTAATTATTCGTAAATTAATTAGATATGTGTAGAATAATTTTTGTTTTGGGCAACTAAATAATAATTATGTTAATAATCATAATAAATTAAAATATAATACATTTTCTTATAAATGAAACAAAGAACATGAACATTCGGCTAGACTATCGCATTTGTCTTCAAACACACATAAATGCAATTTATAAGACATTGGCATAAAGAATTGCAATAAATTTTCGTAATATTTTAACACGCTTTAAAATACAAAGCTTTCTCTCGTCAAAACATAGTTTCTGTTCACACTGAATAATTCTGGCAAGCGTTTATGTTTTCATTTATTTATTTATTTTTGCTATGTAAAATACATTGTTTGGCCGAATAATCGCAATTTTTACAATAGTCCAATTCATACTTTCAAACAATACAATAAACTCCATGCAAATTTCGAATTTTGTTTCGTACTAACACGTGTCATATTTGTCATGATTTTGAATAAAATTATTCATTGTTTAGAAATTTATTCCTCCAGAAACAGAGTGCTCTTCGCAATTTATGTACCAACTGCACAAAATTCAATTCTGAAAACGAAATAAAATATATAAAAAAAATTCAATTCCGTATATACTAATCATCATTTCTATATATCTTTTTAGCTTTCTTTAAAAGAGATATTTACATTCTCTCTCTCTCACACACACATACAAGTAATTCAATTTTATTTCAATATATAAATTTAAGAAACAATTTATTCATACATCTGGAAAAAATATTTCGAAAAGTACTTAGCGAATTTTGTAAATATCTATAATTATTATGCTATATTCGCATACAAAACTCTTTTGAATGTTATTTATCATTATATGAAATATTGAATACTGCATGCATGAGATAATTTTTTAATAATTATTATTTCTTGTTTTACATTTTCTTTTCTTTGTAATACAATTTTATTTAGTTTTCTATTCACATGAACTGACAGGACGATTTTCACCAATTTTTAGTCTGCTAATAACTCCATTTGTTAATACTCTGATATTTAAATAAAACAAATTTATACTTCGATATTATTTTATGCGTTAAGTTTCTTTTCTTTGAGGTAGGAAGAAAAGTAGAACAAAAAAAAATTCTATGTAAACTTCTCAAAGCTTAGTAATTTGTTCTATTTTTTGCTGTTTTGCAAGAATAATCGGGAAAACCCACGCTTAAGAAATTATTAGTCAGGGTGGTTAGAGTTATTCTCTTCGTATCACACGGCAACGATTTTAAATCTATTTTACAAGAACAAACAGAAAATACTTGAAATATTCACTATTTCGCCACTCGCATTTAGTCAATTGAATTTTAAAGCTTGGTGAACTTAAAAAGCTAACATATCGTCCAATGAAAAGAAAGGTTGGGTGATATTTTCATTAAGAGGAATTTTCCGTTTCGACAACGTACTTCCGCTGCATTTGCAGGCTGGACATGGCTTAGCATTGTAGTCTATGGAGCAGCCTGGATCGCATAGGGGCGGAGAACACTGAATAGCGGAAAGAGAACCTAAAGGAACAGAAAACGAAGTATGATAAAAATTGTATTAAGGAATATATATATACTTCCGAAAATGTTATTTAAATGTATTGAAGCCACTGCCACTTTTTCGTCAGATTTTTGGCATTGGTATTGATAGATAGGCGTTAGTCAAAGAAAATATCGCCTATAGTTATTGGCAAAAGAATATCGAGACCATATTTTCTCCTTAACGTTTGTAATATGTCAATTAAACTGTGATTATTTATTAGCCAAGTCAATGTTAATTAGGAAGTCAATAAATGTTATTGTACGAAAAATTATCAAAATTCTTGATTTTTAATTGATATTAAACAATCTTTCACTGTTATTCACTACAAAAACTTCGTTACATTCTCTCTCCTCCATTTAAGGTATTTTGACATTTAATATAAATTCAACGGCGAAAAAAATTTATTAAGAGAAGCAGCCGAACTCACCTCCACCTTGGCATGAACAACTGGGACATGGCTTTGAGGAGTAATCGACGGTACAACCAGATTCGCATTTCGGCATAGAACACTGGATAGTTGGAAGGCCTGCGAATTATAAATTAACTAATAATAAAGGCTTGAGACTGTATATAATGATGTACACCCAAATAATTATCGCAAATGAGATTGATTCAAAATATTTCATAACAGGTTCTTGAAAGATACAGACTCGGGAGCTCTGAATCAGGAGTCTGAATGCTTAAATGAAAACAGATCAATTAATTGCTTTTACCTTCAGTAAAAATATGTATGATGGATGTTCCGAAAGTAAGTTTCGTCATTTTTTTTTCACACGGAAACTTTATTGCCAAAAGCAATACCAATTGTAAATCAGACCAAGGGATCTGATTGGTCGATAGGGAATTTTTTCCCCTATTGGCCAGGAGTTTAATTTTTTGTAGTGGAATTCAAAGCAGGCCCGACGCATATCGCAGCAGAGAGAATATCTGCATCTGTGGAAGAACCCGCGCCGTTTCTTTAGGAAAGATATTTTGGGGAGCTTTTAAAAAATTATTGAAAGTAGAATTTCGCGATTGTGTGGGATATTCAGTTGGATATTGTATCCCAACCATAGAGACAAACTTCCACTCCTCGTTCGCCGGAAAAAAATCAGTCTAGATACTCATTGAACAAACACTGTATTTACATTATTTTTGTCAATCATTCTGAAAGCATTATCATGTAGTGATTGTGGTAGCCAAATGATCCTAATATCGAGCTCAGGATGTTTTAGTCCATCCTCGTGTTTAAGTTCGATTTCCCTCTAAGCTAATTGTGTAACAGGAGCGTGCGTGTTAAATCTTTCAGGGCTTAAAGTCATTGAGGTGTGGATTGAGATGGGGCAACACAACAATATGCTAATCCGGCTATTAGTAATAGCTTTCAACAGGAAAGGGCAATTTCTTTAGAAAGTTGCAAAAGAAGCTGAAGAACCATTTCAGGTGAAATAGAAGACCATTTTCTGCTAGAAAGTATGGTTCCATTAACTTTAACCCTAGATAACCGAAATCAGTTGTAACTAATCATTCGACTCATAAACTACAAATGAAAAGCAAATTTATTTTTATATTTCATTTATTTATTTCAAGCAAATTAGCAAATTAAGAGAAGTGTTAGAATATTTCAATTAAAAATAGAAAAGTGGTAAAAATTAATGTTTACACTTTTGTCAGATGTTAAAAGTGTGCTCTCCACAAATAGCCTTGTTGCGGTAATTACACTTTGTCATTTCACTTTTCTTAGCCGGACGGAAAGTACAAATTTTGAGCTTATGTTATTTATCGATGTTCTCGTGAGTAATCTCAATGGATGTTGTATTGATCACACATGCGCGCAACTGATGTTTATTGCGCTGTGCTTGTTTTTGTTGAAAATTGGTGATTCCTTCTTTTTTTTTTTTTTTTTTCACTACTCCGGCATTGCTTTCCGCGTCTTGTGCTTCCAATAAATGTTTTTTTTCCCTCAATTTTAAAAGAAAGTTGCTCTTTCCTTAGTGATTCAATTCCTAAATTTCCCAAAACATAAACATTTGCCTTCCCTGTGGGATTTGCAATTTTCAAAATATCTTCAATATTTATTTTGATAGAAAGTCGCAAACTTGTGCACATTATCACTTAGCTTTTGATTGTTAGACGATGCTTACAGTAGATATGATGAAATAACAAGTGTTTGAGACGTGCTTATCACATTTTCAGATCACACATTTTACTAGTTATGAAGATACTGTAAGTTAAGTGGTGTGGCACCGAGAACATTTCAAATTCACTGAACTGGTAGGGATCAGAATCTGTTTCACTAATGTTTAGTTATCTAGGGTTAAAGACATTATTAGCCATGTCAAGTGCAGGTAACGACCTCGTCTTCTGACTGTGGTTTAACATTCCAACGAATATTGGTTGCGGTAAACATACCTTTGCGTCTGACGGAAATAGACAAACTTTCAATAAACAAACACAAAGCTATATACACTTTCTTGCGGGCATTAACATTTTTATTAACTTTTTATTCTACACTATGCGTGCTTTTAATTTGGAAAATTACAGTTGAAGGCAAGGTTATGTAATCTGTTAGATTCAAGGAGCAAAGGGGTAAGAAGTATTAAAAACAAAAGAGGCTCACCTCCTATTTGGCATGAACAGCTGGGACATGGTTTCATGGAGTAATCGATGCGACAACCAAGATCGCACTTCTGCATGGAGCACTGGATGGTAGGAAGCCCAACAGAAGAAAATGTAGGTACACTTGCCGCTGAAACGGAATATTGGCATCATGAAACATTCAAGGAAATTTTTTTAAAAAAAAATACACCCATACACAAGTGACAATTATCACATTTTGGATACATCTAACAAGTAAAATTATAGGTATAGGTGACAAAAAACGTTAAGCAATCAACAAGCGATGTTTCGCTAGTTAACTTCTAAAAAGAAGAGAAAAATTGGCAGTTCGTAAGAATGTATTATATATAAATTCAACACTGTATCAGTTACAAAGGTGACAATGTTATTTAACAAGAATAAATGAAACATATCTTCTCTAAAATTTTAAATAAAACATTGAAAAGACTTTTTCCTTTTTAACATCATATATTCTTTAAGCATCATAAAAAATTATTTAAATCTTAATACATTTCAATGAATATAGAGCTTATTTTATTAAATAATAAATATATTTTTAAAAGGAAGTATATCATATGTAATACGCAAATGAAAAGTATGTGAAAATATAGCTAATAGAAAATGTAATTTTTCGAATTCTATATTTTATTAGCAATTCGTTTCAATATTACAGTATTATAAATATTTCTCTTTTTATACATAATTTTGCACACTCCAAAAAATACTCACATATTCAAAATAATTCCTACGTGTATATACTTGAATATTTTTTTTTACAAAGTAAATGTAAGAAAAAGTGATTTAATGTTGTTAAAATAAACTTTATATCAACCCTTTTGACAAGCAAATATTACTAAAGAACTCGCTTTCCGAATAATTGAGTTTTTGTACAAACAATCATTTTTCTTGCCAAACAAATTATTAATTATTTTATTCTGAATGAGAGCTCACTTTTGCATGAACAGCTGGGACACGGTTGGGTTGAAGAGTCGATGCTACAGCCAGGACCACATTTGGGCATAGAACACTGGATGGTCGGAGGAACTGAAACAAAGAATGAAAACAAATTGCTTGAATGCGACTCTCTTCAGAGAGATAGAAACATTCGGGGATTTTTTTTTCTCTTCTATGTCTTACGAAAGAAACACTCAGGGTTAGTAAAAACATTCATCAGTTTTACATAACTGACTCTCAAACTATGGCCCATGTGCCAGCAAAGAATAAGAGAAAACTTCGATGGCGCAATTCATCAAGGGAACGCGAACAAATCAACCTTGTAAAACTTTTCTTAGTACACTAAAAAGCGGAAAAAATATTATAGGCAATTCCATAAATAAAATATATCAAAAGATATATTTATTTGAAAACATCAAAAGTAATTCAATTAACTACCTTCAAAGCTGTAAAAAATAAGGTATCTGTCTACAATATATAGCTCTAGATGGAGTACCTATTCTTCACATGAGGGAAGATTTAGAATAAACATTATCATACATAATTAATAAATAACATATATCAGGGAGCCTTAAATTGAAAAAAAAAATTCAAAATAAACGTTACTTGAGAACTCGAAAAAAACCATTTAAAAGTTAATCAAATAAGTTTAACTCAGGATTCATTAAAAAATCGTGATTCTGCTACATAGAGGAAATAAATGAATAAATATAACGATTTCCCAAAAACTCCTTGAAAAAAAATTGTAGGAGTGAATGAATGAAAGTTGATATTTATGTTGCAAGAACTAAATCTGGCTATGCAGAGCCAGATAATGTGTACCTGTGATTTGAACATTAAAAAAAGTGGACTAAAGGGAAAAAAATGGATGACAACAAAAAGGATCGTTGAGATATTCTGGGGACGCGTCACCTATGTTTAACATGTAAATACGGAAAAGGAAACACTACTAAGGTACTTTGAAACAATGATGGCTGTTTTTATCTAAAAAAGGGTAAGCCCCGAGGGGCCAGATTGTCGGAAGGAATGATAGACCGTGGACATTATGAGAGAGAGGCGAGAGCTATGCGTAGTATAGCGGGAATCTTTTGTAGAAAAGGGAGGGGGGAATCGCTGAATGGATAGTGCAATTAAAAATCGTTTAAACCCACTAAATGATATTATTCTCCATTCTATTTATGAAAGAGGGCCTATAGATTATTTCTTATGAATATTGTGTATTTTTATAGATTTCTGGGAGGAAATTTTTTTTTTAAAAAAAAATGAAGCTTTTCAGGGCTATTTTCAAAAATCGATTAACTGAATTATACGCCCGAAACAGTCAATCTTCTTAAAAACCCTTCGATTTCTAAATTGGTGCTAGAACCATAATGCAGCGAAGTTTTGATTGAGAGCTAGGCAGCAAAGTATACCAAAAATCACTTCAACATTGAATTTAAAAAAATCTATAATGAGAATTTTAAAACAATCTCTTCGGGGTGTTCATCATCATCACCCATAGTTTCAAAGTACCATATTTTTGTTAGTTCTCCATTATATTTCTAGTTAAGTTAGTATAACAATTTTATCTTTTATATCATTATTAAAATGTCGATATTGCGGTTAATTGAACAGCGGCGGTAGGAGATATGAAAGTAAAATTCTTACTTTTGCTGACGCAGCTGCAACTCGGACAAGGCTTTGTGTTGTAATCGATTCTGCAGCCCTCTTCGCATTTAGGAGGGGAACACATGATGTCGGAAATACCTGGGGGGAAAAAGACATTTTTGCTCAAAATTCTATTGGAAACATTTTCGGCACAGTGGAGTACTTCGAGAAAAATGACTGTCGTACACCAAGATTTAATAATCCACTTATCAAACCCCATGTTGTCTAGCTATCTAAAAAATTTTATGATAAACTCACAGATCACGAAAATCTCTTACTAATGTTAAACACACCTTTGAACTCAATAACAGAAAAAATATCCAGATTGTGTGTGAAAAGCTCTTCACTATTAAATTGACTGCGTTGTTCCATAGAGAGCAACATATTTATACTGCTACGCATTTTTGTCTGAATCAGGTAATTTCCTGCCGTATTAAATTTGTTCAATATTTCATTTCCAGAACCCTAATGATGCTGAAAAGGCTTTTCATTTTCTACATCAATAGGAAAAATTCGGATTTAAATGGAATGATTTCAATTCTTAAAATGAAAGAGGGACAGTCAGGATTATTGCGCAAGAACCAAATTTGGCTCTGCTGCGCCAAACATTGGTTTAATTGTGATATATAGAGAACAAATATATGCAGTAGTTGATTGGAAGAAGGGTCAAAAGTAGCGAGTTACCGCTAGGGTATTTCGAAGGTGCGAGACAGTAAAGACAATAAACCCAATGGGAAAGAAAAAAAGACTATTCTATGGTATATCAGAGTCGAATGATATCCAAACTTACCTAAAGAATGTAAATCTCTGGGAGATTTAAGTTTTAATTACATATATTAATTGTATGCGCTAATTTATACGAATTTAAGTGAAATTTGGGACGTTTTTCTGTCTTAAAATATGTTCCAGTTTTGGCTCAGGCTCTTTTAACATAATACGAAGACAAAATTAAAGAAATTTGGAAAAAAAAAATTCTCACAGTCATTTTTCTTGTGAATTTTTTTTGTAAGCATAGCATTTAGTTTATTTTACATAATTTTCTCACATTTGACAAACATTTTCAAAGCATTTCCGAATGCAAATGAAATAAATTTAAAGAAATTTTTAAATTAAGATATCGCTCGATAATGTGCAATTTTGGACATTTATAATAAATTTTGATGTTTATTTTATTTAAGTGCATTAGCAATTCTAGTATATTTTTTTAAAAATAACTCTTTCGGTAACAAGTCAAAGATAGAGCGGTAAAATGTACGAATTGATGAGCCAACATCTGAAACGACATGAATAAATGAATGTCTGTGGATGGTTAATATCAGATGTTGAAATAAAGTGTAGAGTTCTGTGTGAAAAAAAACCCGATCATATCTCATTCACATAATTTCCAATATCTTCTGGGAATTCTTTACTAAAATGTATAATAGATGAGAAGGAAGTGAACAAGTATAAATAAACTTTTAAATAACAGAATAAATGCCATTTTTAAGGCTTTGGTGCCTTTGTTTCTCTCATTGTTTTACTCAGGGCAGAATGAAATTGTGGGCCCTTAGACACGCACGCTGAGCCGGGAAGGATTTCCTCACCGGGTCAGTTATTGAGTTATTTTATTCAATGTTTTCTTATTTCAATTAGAGGGAAAGGAGCCGTCACACATTCCCATTCAAGAAAAGAAAGCCATGCTGATGGATTTCTGAACGAGATATTGAGAAAGATTGTTTTTCAACCTCTTTTCCAATTGATTGACTCTACAGCATTGAGTTGCTTAGAAAACTTCCATTGAAGTAGTTGGCAGTTTGTAATTGTGATATCGAGTCTATTTAACACATATGCCGTAGTAGTTTTATATAACTATTCGTGATTAATGTCCTAAGTGTCTTAAGATCTGAAACATTTTTGCGTTAGTGGTATATTCGATCCATTAGACCTCGAATGAATGGGCTGCCACCTTGCGTTCGAATTTCTGGTAACCCTTTCGGCAGCTGTTGCTGGTTTTTGACTTCTTAGTGGCAGGTTTGAACTGTCTAATTGCGGCTCTTCAGACATGCTCATTTGATATCCCTGTCAGAAAAGGATTCCCTTCCGTGCCAGTTATTAGTCGCTTTTTATTCTATTCTTTCTAATTTCGACTCGTGAGAGATGATATTTTACAAATCCATCATTGATAAAAATCTATATTATATTTATCAGCATCAGTATCCTCCTTGCAACACTAAAAATGCTTGCAGTGAGTTCACTGTAATTCATAGATTGAAAAAGGTGGCTATAAAAAGCAGGGACATGAGAGGAGCGAGAAGAAATCATCCACATTAGACATGACTAAGATGGCACGAAGCGAATAGCATGTTATGCAGCGATAAGGAATAAGTTTTGCTACTTGACGTTCTGGTCTCGAACGTTGTACGATTTAGTTGTGTGCGTTCCTAGTTGAAACCGTGAATAGAGAACATTATTGGAAATGAACAAGACGTACAGCTTTTAACAAATTGGTTAACTAATAAATAGAAGGATAGGATCTATATACTACAGTAAAAACCAAATTACCTAATTGAGATTCACCGCAAGAACAGCTCGGACATGGTCTGGAGTCGTAATTGATCTTGCAACCAGGATCGCATTTGGGTGGCGAACAGAGAATATCCGATACTCCTGAAAAAATCAGAGATTAAGAAGGATGAGAACGAGTGAAATGCATCATTAAGATTTAAAAACAGCAATAAAGTCACATTCAGAAATGAAAAAAGTGAAAAAAAAAAAAGCCAATCTGCAGAAAATCTCCCACCTGTGGTACGCCCATTGCAGACGCACACGGGGCAGGGCTTGGCGTTGTAGTCGATTCGGCAACCTTCGTTGCACTTCGGAGGCGAACACAAAATACCTGAAGAAAAACGTACTCATATTCATACTCTATGGAAACGAAGATATTAATAACAAAGGAAACGAGAGCGATTTTTTTAATGTTTCCGCTCTCTCAAAGAATTCCAACAGACTTTGCAAAGCCTTCTTCCTGAGAACATCTTCACGAATGCGCACCTTTCTTGCCACTGGAAAAGAAATCCTTTTATATTACATTAAGGTTAATGATTGTTGATATCCACAACATTTTCCCTCTTTATTTGCTTATTTATAAGCTTTTGGCGCTTATGTGTTTCAGACTGAAAAGTAAATGGACCATTAATATAATCTCTTGGTTATCATCAAGAATTTTTAATTTGTTTGGAAGGACTTTGTTCACTGCTACACTTATTAGGTGTTTTTTCACCAACGTCCATTTTTACCTCTAATAGGAAGTCAGGATAATATATTAACAACAATCGTCAACCTTTACTATTCTTCCACCACCTTTTTGAAATACTAAAGATGCGTCTTCTAATGTGATGGCTGATTCCAAGGATTATTTAAGCGATTCCTTTAATTTGTGATATATGTTGTTAAATCGCATAACTCCTCGGACATTCTATTGGTGCGGGGGCTTACATAGTCTGAAATGAAACAAATAAGTGCAGAGATGAAAAGAATCTCAGAGGGGGAAAATTACCTGATTTGTTTCCAAGGCATACGCATGAAGGACAGGGTTTGGCACTAAGATCTATTTGACAGCCTGGACCACATTTTGGAGGAGAACACATGATTCCGGCGACAGCTGGAAGGAAAAGTATTATCAACTTATTTCTTCAGAGTATTTATACTTTGAAAAATATTTTAGCATCTTTCGGTACCAAAAATTTTTAACGTAAACTCACGTAGTGAAGGGTTTGAAACTTCAAATAGATTACTAAGACCAGGACCCATCAGGTAAAAAGTTTTGGAATAATCACGTGAAGTTAAGAATTGTGGAGCCTTAGAAAATGAAAGTTAAGATTTTAAAGGAGCTTTGATTTTTTGAGGATCGTTCGTTTAAGCTTTTCAACCCACATTCATACGATAGAACAAATCAGATGGACTTCCATATATTATGTGCAGGGAAAGAAAATTGTTACTGAATTAGAAAACAATTAAATATAACCGAATATTCCGAGTTTCGAAAATACAGCGATAGTTATGTACTAAGACAGTAACAGGTTCTCACGGTCTAACTTTTGGGAATACTTTACTATGCTATTTGCATTGAGAATCATGCTTTGTGAAAGAACCTTAACTTATATAAATTAGCATTACTGTATAAGAAGTGTAGTGCAAGGGATATGGAGATTAGAAGTATTCGAAATATAATAGGAGATAAAGGAATCAGCGAGATTGACGAGCACACTGTATGCTTGCGAGCAACTGTGAAGTGACATTCTAAGAGTGACTCTGATCCCGAAACTCAAAATATAATTGTTTTGATAATGCTCTTTATCATCTCAAGAAACTTATCAAACATTCAACTGATCTTTATAAAGTAGGTTTAAGTTTATTACATTTCGTAATGCAATAGCGACGCCCGTTCGTTGCAAGCTTTCTCAACTTCGACGATATTTCATGTGTCAATACGTGATACATGATATGAATCTTTGTTGGATCCAATCATAACCAAACACATGTGAAAGTTACCTTTGCTTCCGCAAACGCAGCTGGGACAGGGCAAGGTGTTGTAATTAATCTCGCAACCTGGTTCACATTTAGGGGTACTGCATTGGATACCTGGAAATCAAAGCAAAACTTTTAAGCAAACGCATTCAGACTATTATCAAATCATAATTACATTGAAACTTGCTTTGATAATAATTAAAGATCATTTTAAGACATTCTTCGTAATGCAGGATTATTTTTCTGATTACGAAGAATGTCTTTACTTTTTCATTTAAGTTCTCTTCCTATTTTGAAAAATTGTACAATTTACACGAAGATACCAGTACTGATTATAGATTTTACTGAGCATAGTAGAAGTTTCATTGTCTGTATATTAAGTCTCTTAGGCTGCATATCGAAATTCACTTAAAACTGAAATTTTTTCTAAGTCTGTTGAATGTTCAAATCTCCTCTTCCGATAAAATTTTAACTATATAAAAAAACAAACTATCTGAGCCTATTTAATTTGTTTTCATTATTTCTTCAACAATACGATGTAAATACGTTTCATGCCAGATTGATTACATTTTACAAATAATTTGTGTAAATAATAAATTATTGTTCCATCAAAATCATGTAATGTTTTTTGATTGAAAATTATCAAATTAATTCAGTTTTTATATATAATTTTTATTTCCAAGTAATTTTTATACAAAAGTGATTCCTATAACTTAATAAAAATTATTAAATTAGTAACTAAATTTACGTAGATAAATAATCTGTGGTTATAGTTATTAACTTAGTTCTTATATCTATTTCTTCACAAACAAAATAGCGACTTTTTTTGAAAGAGTTTTTTTTTTAAAAATAAAAGCTTAAATTTGAATTAAGAGAATACAAATAGATATCATTTTATTAAAAAATACTTACTTAGAATAAAAATTACTTTGCATCCATTTATACTAATATAAACGATTGCTTTTGGTTGTAAAATGCTACTTGTAGTATGATTCCTTCATCAAAAGAAAAGAATTTGCTGAAAATTAATGACAGATAATCTTGTAATAAAATTGGCTCTTTTTTCTCGTTATTACGAAGGATAAAATCTCTTCATGGATCTTTTATAATGAATTAGGTTCACAGTGGTGTGGTTGATTGACTAATTGTGACTCGTATCCCATAAATAGATTTGGGCATCATAATTTCAAAAAAAAGCCCGTCTTGTGACTGAAGTTAACACATGTCGAATATACTCGTATCGTGGTGCAGACGTGTGGTGTTAATGTGGATGTCGACTTCGTCATTGGGCAGCAGTTAAAAATTACGGGAGGTGCAAAGTGGACCTCTGAGTAAGGCAGAAATAAACCATAGGAAACTCGTTCAATAAATAATTAAAGTAGAATTTTATCAAATTGAGCTTGTAATTTTCAGTCTAGAATAAATTAATATTTGATACATGTATTTGAAATAGATTTTCTTCCAATATTTATCAGGTAAAAATAACATCACATGATATAGAATAGGAATATACCTAAATTGAATTGCACTTGGCAGACACAAGTAGGGCAAGGAGAAGCTGTGTAGTCAATTTCGCAGCCTGGATCACATTGCGGCAACGAACACTGAGGCGGCCTTCGAGGGGCTGAAACAAAATGAGCGTGTGCTGATTAACAAGCTCTTAATTCTAAGATTACTGTTGTGCACATAAAAAGTTGCAAAAGTTAGACTGAGACTATTCAACGAATAGTCTCAGTAAATTATGGCTATAAGTTTTGATTTCTTTTATAGGTTCTTGTTTAAGAAATTTATAAACGACATCTTGAGAAACAGATTTAAAAAGGTTGGATAAGTTTTACACAAAAGTTAGAATTTAATCTCATATTTCGTCACACACTGCATTTTTTTTATCGATCCCTGGTGTGATATTTATTGAATATTGACAACTTAATATCCTAAAAATATTCTTGTTAGAGTGTATTGTAACCTCAAAGAATTAAAATTAAAAAGCAATACTCTGAGAAAATAAAATAACCAATTAAATTTCCTTACAGGATCGGCGAACGCAGGTGCAAGTGGGACAAGGTTTGGCATTGTGATCGATTCTACAGCCTTCTTCACACTTAGGCATCGAACATTGAATCACCGGGATATCTGCAAGAAGAACAGGAATAAAATTTCAGAACTCGAAATTTAAATGATGTTCAATACTTTTCTCACAAACAAATATAATGTGAAAACGGAATTTTAGCAAATTCTATAATTCTCTCTAATCCAGTTAAAAACTAAATTATGTCTAAAAGACGTTGAAACCTTACAGCAACTAACTCTGTCATTTAAGTTATTGTTTAAAGATGATATAAAAGTAGAACCCTTTACAGAACATATGAGAAAGATTATGAGTGAGAATTATATGAATTGTGATACGCAATGTATAAATACGGAGTAATATATAACATAACAAATTGTTTTACTATTCAAAAATTAAATCATTAAGATTCAAATGAATTTAAATAAATACATAAAAAATAAGAATGTAGAGGATAAAGTAACAGACGAACGACACTATTAGATAATCCCGATCATTTCTGTTGAAATATCGTATTTTAACATATATAAGGCCTTTTGTGTACCAAAAAACTCGAGTTTTTGGACTAAAAATTTCGAATATTTTTTTTATTAAATATATTTTTGTTAGAAGATATAATTATTTTTTATTCATCACAGAAAGCATTAAGTTATCAGGGTTCTTGCCTGAAACACGGCCGTTTGTGGGCGAATTATTCTTGCGGTGTTGCAAGGTATAAGCATTTGAATTTCGAAAATAGAGTAGTTTGTTAACATCTATAATACTATAAGCACTCTATTTTTGGGACACAATTTTTGGCAAACAGGGGCTCCGTATTTACGTTCGAATACTGTAAATTTTCACACTAATTATTGGTTTATAAGGACTGTTGTAAAATTATATTAAAATTTATATTAGCTATGAATAAGCGAGATATTTTACATCTGACCGACTGAATTCGAAGCTAAACAGGAAACTTTTAAACAAAATATTGGTAGCAAATAAAAATCTATAATTGATTCCTACTACAATGTACAAGTTTTCTGTTGAACCTATAAATACTAGGCAGCATAAATAAAAGGGCATTGTCCTAGTTATACAGCATTGATAAGTCAGATAAAGAATATAATTTACTCAGACTGTGTTTTTGTTGTGTTTATACATAACAGAAGCACAAACCTGATTTTGTGTCGTTGCAGGCGCAGGCAGGGCAGGGTTTCGTTGAGTAATCTATCCTACAGCCCCCCTCGCACTTGGGTGGAGAACACTGGATACCAGTGGTTACTAGAGAGTGAAAAAGTTTAAAAAAAATGCTTAGCCTTCAAACGAAAAAAAAATATTTTAAAAAATATTGTGATATTCAGTAAAGCACATAACCTGTTTTTGTTATTATGTATCAAACTTTGAGAAATAAGCTTAGATTCTAAAACTACGAATAAAAGTCAATTAACTTCGAATGGAATGAAATGAAAAAAAAAAAAAAAAAAACGGTTAAGATAGGAAGTTTGTATACCTCCGCAAGTGCAGGTAGGACACGGTCTAGCGTTGTAATCGATGAGACAATCATCATCGCATTTGGGCATGGAACATTGAAGGGCGAAAGCTTCTGGAAAAGAATGCGGTAAGTTTCAAAATATTGTAATATTTCATTGACATGCACTGTTTAGTGGGAAAAAAGTTCCTTTAGAATTATTAATATTTGATAATAAGATTTGTCGATCCTCTTATGCTTCAATTATATTCTAGTCCAATGATAAGTTTCTTCAAGTCAGGAATGATTTACAAAATATTTCTAAAATGACATTTGATTGCATTATATTCATCGCGATTTGATTAATTTAACTGCATTTGAAAAATACCCTACAACAATTGTTTTATTAATGAATTGAGTCAATAGTTGTTGCAGTATGATATTTTTGAAACTGAAAAATTATTCAACTATGTTATTATCTTCTAGATCGTAAGTCAAAAAGGACTCCATGTTTCTCAAATGCTTTTGTGTCTCATTATAATTTTTTTTTAAAAAAACCAGAAATGCATTTTTTGTAAAGTTAAAGATTACGGTGAAAATCGAACGCATAAAAATAATTTTTCAATTATATCACACTCACTTCAAACAATGAAAAAGGTTTTTAAAAAAGTTATTACATTCAAAGTTTTGTAAAGAATAAATTTAGCCACCAAAGGTACTAACTTTTTTTAAAATAATTATACAATCATTTAATACAGTATTAAAATTAAAGCAAATGATAATCAGAAATTATATTCAGGAAAACACTTTATTTTGAAAAGTGATCGGGTGACCACTTTTTGTCGTTGACTAAAACAATACCTCTTGAGTGGCTAATAATTAAAACAGAGGAATTAGAGATACTGAATATGTATAGTGAGAAAGAAGGCTTAAGATCAGAAATATTTTGAAAGTAGAATAAAAATAAGCCGATAAGTGAAACGGGTGCAATATTTAGCTCTCAAAAATCAATTACAAAATATTTAAATTTTGACACGATTGAAATTAAATATATCGCTATGAAGTGTAAACCCGTGTTCCTTTTACACAATATGGACAATAACTGAAGAATTCTGAAACAGTCTGAAGAATTCTGAATCGAAAAGTAACATACTGAGAATGCTTTCTAAAGAGGAATAGAGTAAAAACGAAAAGGAATGCAAATAACTAATAAATAATGTGCTACGCGTTTAATGAAGAACTGTGCTTTATATTTTCGGTTTATTGACGTGAAAATGAAAAGAGAAGCATAAGTGGACTCATTATTTACAAAACAAAAAGACATAAAGTACTAATACATATGGATGCGGTGCTGACACTTTTCATATTAACCTAACTCAAATTCGTGCCAGATCATTAACATTTACAAAAAAAACTTTACATGCATTAAAGGATGCTAACGTTGTGAAAATTATCAACATTTATTGTACCAATATATTTTCATATAAGACGACCCGTTTAATGTATCAGCGCTCTGCTCTTATATGGGTAAAATAAGGGTGATTCATAAAGAAGTATACACTTTTCAAATGCTGGAAAAAAAACAGTAACAGTCAAAGACACACACCACTACAGCGAACCATAAAGTTTGTCTCGCTCCTGATGGAAGTGACGTAGGCAATAGCGTATGTGTCATTTGTTTAGTCAGTCGCGTCTTCAGTGGAAAAGGCATTTTGTATTCCAGAATTTAGCAAAAAGGGAATCCGCAACTGTTGAGCAACGGCATTTTCTGTCACGATATGGAAAAGAAGCTTCAACTAGAAAATTTTTCTATCAATGGCATAGAAAATTTATAACTACAGGCTATTTGTGCAAAAGTAAAAGTCTTGGATGACCGACTGAATTGCAAGAAGTCTCCGATAGAGTTTGCATCGGCATTTAACGAAGCCCGGGAAAATCAACGCGGAAGGTGAATCGGGAAATTCAGATTTCTCAGCCCACTATCTGAAGAATTTTGAGAAAGAAACTTCAAATGATTACATACAAAGTGCAGGTATTGCAAAATCTGAGTGACATGGATAACTAAAAGCGTTTTGAATTTTGTGCCGATGCACAGCTTCGTTTTGAAAATGACGATTTTGCCGATCGCTTAGTTTTCACCGATGAAGCAACATTTCACGTCAGTGGGAAAGTAAACAAGCAAAATGTTCTTTTTGGGAAAAGAGAATCCCAAATTCACAGAGCAACATGTGCGAAATTCCCCTAAGGTAAATGTGTTATGTGCAGTGTCCAGAGAGAAAGTATTCGGTCCTTTCTTTTTTCACGAGCAAACAGTCAAGAGAATACCTTTTTTTTGATACATTAACTTTTTGGTTGATGCCACAGTTGCAAGACAACATTGACAACTTCATTCTCCAATTGGATGGCGCACCACCACACTGGTCGGCCTACGTGAGAGATTACCTCAATGAGCATCTCCCTTGCCGATGGATTGGACGAGTCATGGACGACAACATGCCACTTATTAAATGGTTCCTCAGAAGTCCTGACCTAACACCTTGTGATTTTTTCCTGTGGGGGTTCGTAAAGGTCAAGGTATTCTTCCATCCCCTTCCTGTTGAAACTGAAACGGCGTATCACAGCCATTATCAATGGACTTGATTCATATACCTTAACACGCGTTTGGATGGACCGGCTCAATGTGTGACTAAGAGGTCACACATAAAACATCTGTGACTGTCTATAATAAAACTTAAGATAATCCTATACAATTCTGTTGCAGGTAACATATAATATCTTACATTTTTCTGGATTTATAGTGCATTGAAACTGTATACTTCTTTATGAATCACCTTGTATTTATTAAATAATTAATTTGTCAGTATATTTTGGAAAATTCGCTCAAAAATTCTGAATACAAAAATATTTCATAATTTTAAAAAGAAACATATAACTTTACCACGAAATTGTATAAATATTTTTTGTACTGATCTCCCTATTCAATTATAAACTGACTAAAGAGAAAGATCATAAATCCTGTTGGGGTGAAGATGTTTGGATACTAAATATTGTTCTACTTGAGAGATGATTTTGAAAAATGCTTATATGCAGCGCTGTGCAATTGCTGAGGATGTACAAGAAGTTGCACATTTTTTTTATTCTTCTATCAAAAATCGTGCGTCTAGTGCGACTGAAGAAAATTGTAACTATCTAAGAGGTTTCAGGTTACAATAATACCCCTGGACAACGAGGCGAATGATTCGGAGGAAAAAGCTATATTTCAATTTTTATTTAAGATGAATTTGCATGATTTGTCATAAAGATAAAATGTGTATACTATCTGTACATGTCTGTTAAACTGCTTCTGAAGAACGAATCATGGGACTCACCTTGTTCAAAGCAAACGCATGAAGGGCAGGGCCCAGCCAAGCGGTCGTATTCCAGATGGCATCCCGTATCACACTTGGGAGTAGTGCAGAGGGGTCCACATACGCACGTGGGGCAACCATCCTGACCGATCTTTTCCTCGCACTGATTTCCACAATGGACACGTGGACAATCCTCTGATAAAAGACAAGAATTTAATCAAAATATGAAAAAATAGAAAAACTTTGCAAACCGCAAAAAAAAAATAGAATTACTTTGGAATCCATCATTTTCTAAATGACTAAAAATATGTTTTGATATGAAAGATGTTTGACGAAATACTTGTATATAACTCATCCTCTCCCACTTATTAAATACTTACTTACACCCTTACTTTTATTTAAATATTTTTTATTGCCGTTTTGAATAGCCCTGGTAATCGTTGGCATTTTACAAAATACGAAAGAATAAAATAGTATGTTGCATAATAATACAGTTTAGAATAAAATAATAATAACTAATTACACAAAATACGCATTCAATTTTATCTAAGAAAGTAAAACTCACCTCGCGTGGCATTGCACACACAACCTGGACATGGGCCGAGGGCAGGATTGTAATCCAGGCGACACCCCTCCTTGCAGACTGGAGGGCTGCACATAGGGTCGCAGATACAGGTGGGACATCCGCGACCGTCGAAAGCTTCGTGGCACAAGGGACCACATTTCACCGGAGAACACTGAAATTTGGGGGCAGCTGGATGGAATGAATGAAATAGAGGCATAAAAAAAAGGAACATTTCATTCATCCCAAAAGAATTATTATTGATTGTCACAACAGTACATTGTATACAAAGGTAAAAAAGATGTCCCCCCCCTATAAATAAGAGGGCAGTTAAGAAAGTAAATTGACAAACCCACTGAGAGAAAATCTTTTTTTCACGAATTAAAAGTGATACTCAACTTTTCAAGACACTGGTACATGAAACTTCTCCATATAGTCACCACGCATCGCTACACTAGCGTATTAAAACCGACAGAAGAAATCAGCGTGAAGATCGTGGAGCCACATTAAGTCGGCTTGTTGCATTTTGGTTCTAGTTCGGAAAAGCCTACCTCCCAGATGCTGCTTCAGCAGTCTGAAGGGATGAAAATCTGTTGCGGACGTGCTTTGGTAACCTGACTTTACTCGTCTCGCACATTTCTTTTGCTTTTATCGATCTCCGTGTTTCAATCTACACCTGTGTTTGTGACAATACGAGTACACTCTTTCACAAATTATCTATCGAAGAATTTCATTTGGAAAAGCTTTCTTTAGGCGCGAAAAATTTATATTTCTGAATTCAACTGTCGATCAAGTGTCCGTCTTCTATGGGAGACTGCGGCACTACCATTCCAAGTAGCTCCATTCGAATGTTGTGATGATCTCGTCTGTTTAGACTGGAAATTAATGAATTCATCAGAATTTATGTTACCTTAATTCTTGAAAATCCTAGTATTATAAACAAATACATCCTTCTCTTGTGATACTTCTGTCGATTTTTCCACCTATTCACTAATAAATAGTGTCTAATGATATTCTTTAATTTGTAAAGTGAATTTCGGTAATTCGCCATTTCAAAATAAGAAAAAAAAAAAAACCATTAGAACATACCATAGCAATATAATAATGTGCCGTTATCGTCAATTTAGATCTAATCACTGAGAGATTAAAAACTTCAATTTGAATATGTACAAATCATTATAACGTGAATACTGAAAGAAAAAAAAAAAATACAAATCTAACCACACAACCCAATAACTTATTTAAAGCTGTGTTCTAAATGCTAGAAAATAAAACATTTTCTTAGTAATATCTTAGTACCTTTTCGAGCAGTAAAATACCCTCAGAGATTAATACCACAAATTTTTAACTTCACTAATGTAAGGAGAAGCAATTTATTTCATACATTTTTCATTTCCATCTGCATTAATAAATCAGTTGCTGCTATTTATTTTGAGTCTCCAATGTTCGCGCGAATTAACGATTTACTCGTATATTTGTTTGGCACAAATATCAATATGATTTGCATCTATAAGGACTTCGCTTTTTGCCACATATGTACGCATGCCTGTCCAAATGTATTTGCTCTTGGAAGACAGCAAATACGCTCATGTTCTTTGAAGATCTATATTAATTATTTCCGTCTTATTTTTTTTGTTATTTATTAATCTAACGTCTTTTATTTATTCGATTAATCGTTAATTTTATAATCAAATATTGGAAAATGACTCAGGGAATCTCTATAGTTAAATTATGTGTATTATTCAGTTATTTCTTTAAGTTATAATTTGTTTACAGTGTATTTCATAATTCGGTAATTTTACTTTAATTCATTACGGAAAAAAAAAATTTTTAAATAAAATATTGCCCATCCATTGAATGTTTCAAAACTTTAGGCACTTATATGCTATACAGGTTGATGCCTTGTTATCCACAAACTTGCATTACTACTGAGTCATTTGTTCGTTTGAAAAAGTTTTCTAAATGTCCTTTGTTTTAATATTTGGTGAAGACAGAGCCTCGATGCCATTACGAATGCATATGACATAAAAAATGTGATAGCAACTTACGGTCTTGGTCTTCGCACACACATCCGGGACATGATCCGAGAGGTTGAAGGGATGTATCCACTCTACACCCAGCCTCACACTTGGGAGGAGAGCAGAGAGGGTCACAGATACAGGATGGACAGCCTGACTCTCCAACGGTTTCGCGGCATGTGGCTGGACACTTAACGGGAGAGCACTGAAGAGCACCTAGTGAGGAAAAGAACAGACGTGTTTACTTGCATGATTAATAAATTGATTTTTTACAAGCATCCCACTAAGAAGCAACACGAAGGCTATTAGCAATGGACCTCATTATTTTAAACCTTAGTCAAATGAAAACGGTGGCACCTCAATTGGTATCCCACGCCTCTAACTTCCTTATCTCGCTAACTTGAGAACTTTGAGCGCAGGCAGATTTTAAAATGCATCAGATCCGGTATGCGACTCGTCTTCAGCGGCAACACTACTCAAACCTCGGCTCGAGTGAAAGAACTACGACCATGGACTCATGACGGCAACCATTCGGCTACGGCTGCTGTGTTTGCATTAGAGTTGGAGAAAACGTAAATATCGACTTCGATAAACTTCTGAATGCTTTGACCAAGTGAGAAACTCTAAACCCGGAATGCCATTGAGTTTCATTCAAAACTATTCTGATGATTATTTGATTGTCCTAATATCGAATCATTAGGTTCAAAATTCATTCCTACACGAAAAACTACTCATAACTCAATACAACCAGCCACCCCACCCGAAATGCTACAAACCCTTCATCTTATAACATTGAAATATGCTTATTAAAGAGGACAACCTCGTATGATGGACTCTACTACGTTTTCCTTACTTCCACAGCCTCCTATGAGAGATGTTTGAAACTCTGTTAAATTTAAAGAGTGTATCAACTTTTATTATTTTATGCAGCAACTCAATCAAGTTCTGAATCTACCAATTACTAGCTTCAAACCTTTTCCGTCACCAGATGAGCTTCAATAGCTTCAATTTGTACTAGACTGTACCACACTTTCTAAACAAGAACACTATTTTCATCAGGTCATGACCTTCAAAATAATCGGCTGACTGTTGCTAACAAATTCCAAATGTTACAAATCCTTAGCGATTAATCTTTATTTAGTTTAGTAATCGAGTCATCAATTTGATAAATAAAGAGAACATATCCTTATCGACTATATAGCCGGAGATCTAACCATCGGAAAAGCACGGTAATTAAGCAATAAGCAAGAATCCGTGCAACAAATATCTTACACAAATATCTCTTATATTCAGAAATTCCGTTAGAAATTTATTGCACTTTTTGCAGGTGTACTGAACATTGACGAGCAATAAACAATTTCAAGAGATTTACTGTAATTTTTTGATAGATTGTATCTAAATTTTATCTTAATCTTAAAATAAAACAGTTTTTGTGTGATTTTAAAAAAATCCCACAGTATAGTTTTCATAAGACTGGAATTTAAACTGTGAATTGAATGAGTGTTTATTAACGTGGCTCTTAGAAGGAATACGAGGGAACTCGTAATTTTGATTTTCGTTCAGGTTAAGAGGACGAGGGAGAGCTGTGAGAAAATCTGTAGTGGTATCAGGATTCAAACCAACAAATAGTCGGAAGAAATGCCGACCATGAGCTCGCAATCGTCACCTCTCGGCTAATACGGCAACAAACTACGGAAAGAATGAAGAACTACGGCGTTAATTTGATAAAAAAAAAAAAAAGATTTTTGATAATTGAGCGGGCAAAGAATACGCCATACAAAGAATCAGAAGAATTTTGAAACGAATAGTTAAAATTATATATACGATTGATTATTCGCGACGGGCTCAAGTCCTCAGTGAATAATGGAAATTTTCTACTCTTGTTCATGCTGAAACTCTTTACACAGATTAAATCCTTTGAATTTATTTTTGCGATAGTATAATTCGTTTATGATAGAAAACTGGTTGAGGTTTCGAGTAGAAATGAGCAAACAAATGCTTGAAAATTTAGAATTAATTGAAACCTCAGTAAATAATAAATTTTCGTATTCTCAAATGCGTAGAAAAGAATCCACCACAAGCCATTTTAAAATTTGTTAATGTAGTAATAATTCACTTTCCTTTTCCTCCCTATGGTTCTAATTTGGACGGAGTAAAGTGCATTCCAGAGAGCAAAAAAATAACTGAAGATACAATTTTTTTCCAGAATTCTAGAAAATTTTAAAAATACTTCTAGATATCTGAAAATACACGCATATTCAGTTAAGAACGACAATCTAAATTTGAGAAAGAAAAAAAAAAAAATAGAAATTCCACAAAAATAGTATTACGTTCTCAAATTTATGACGCTGGTGGATGTGAGCCTTAAGATTTCCGTCTGGATTAACTTACCAGCACTTTCATGGCCAGAATCACAGACGCATCCAGGGCACTCGCCCTCCGGGACATTCCTCTGAAGTTTGCAACCAGGCTCGCACTTGGGAGGGGTGCAAATAGGTCCGCACATGCACATGGGGCATCCGAAGGAGCTCACCACCTCGTGGCAGTTGATAGGACACTTTATAGGAGAGCACTGGAGTACAAGAGGTGCTGCAGAATAGAATATGAAGGAAAAATTTGTTAAGTTATTCTTCAGGCAATAGTAGATCAAATAATGCACTCATGAAGTAATGCAGCTCATACTAAATATTGTCTTTCACCAAAATAGAAATCATAAGCAAGAAAAGAAAGCATTAATATGAAAAAAAATTAGTTCAATAAAAAGAAGAAAAAAATTAAATACATTGATAGAAGGTTATATTTTCACACAAAGACAGAGATTCTTACTGTCATCTTGATCACCCGGACACTTGCATCCGGGGCACTTTCCTTCCTCGTAGTGTACGGCGCATTCGGGAGAGCACTGGGGAGGAGAGCACAGCTTCTCCTGGCACTGGCAGAAGGGGCACGAGTTGTGCACGGTCACTTCCGAACAGCCTAGGGGACACTGGACGGGAGAGCACTGAGGCATGGGAGCGCGGGCTACACAGAAACAAAACAAGACTCTAATCGCAAATAAGGATGAATTTTTAATGTATATATATAGGATTTTCCAGCTAATTATCAAAATATTAATTGTATTTTCAAACATACTGTAAAACCAACGCTCCAAAGCGAGTTCCTACGCCCATCGCCGATATGCGATAAAATGAGGCTGCCATCTACTTTTCTTAGAAGAACTAGTTATTAGAAATATGTCAACTTGCTTTTGTGTATAGTTTGCTACTTACCAGCCAAGTGGTGGAGTCCGGTATCACATTCGTAGGTGGGGCAACATTGTCCGGGAGTGTAGGTAAACGGGCAATTCTCATAATCATCGTTCGGAGGTCGAGGGCAGCTTTTGTGGACGCAAGTGAAGTCCGGTGGGGTGGAGCAAGTGCACGTGACGCAGTTGGTTGGATGACGGTAGTCCAGGACATCTCCTACCTTGTAATGGACGCCTTTGAACACGCATGTGTTGCCAGATTCTGCAAAGAAAAATCATCTTGATTTATGATAAAGAAAAATTATCTTTTCGACAGAGAGAAAACTCAAAAAGTTGTTTTCTGTGATAAAAATCATGTACGATGGTCAGTTAAAGATTACTTTCACCAGGAGTAATTCATCAACTGTTATAAAACACAAAGGTGATTCGAGAAGAGTTATTAAAACTCATATTTTTGAGATAAGAATTATTATATGTGACACACATAATTATTGAGAAGTTCTGAGAGGCATATTTTTTCTCGATAGTGTTTGAATGCTTTTTTCTTAATAATATCGTACTGGTGTAAAAAGAGATAGTACGAATGATCTGGAATTTCTCTTTAACAACACCAAAAGGTATACTATTCTCACAGCCAGTCAGCAAATATATGCCATAGATATCATCTGCACCTGGAGTGGAGCAGCAAGAAATATATTGCACTTCTTGCCAGTGTAGTGAATACCTATGAGATGTTGATACTATGTTAGCAAAATTAGTCAAATACGTCGTCATCAGATTTACCAGCAATAAAAACAACCTATCCATTTCAAGCGTTATCCAGAAATAAATGTATGAATAGATTTCCAGTTATTGTTCAACAATAGCAAAATATATCAATGTTATTTTAATTTAAAAGAAGACCAATTAATAAAATTTCTTTTTACAAAAGTTTCTTACAATATAGTTCACATGCAATAACTTTTACAATTTTTTTTTTTTGCTTGAATAGTCGTATCTTAAGTAAATGACTGGTTATCGTCAAACAATACAACTAGTTATCCTATGATATTATAATACAGATTAATGTACTCCCACCGACTGTATATGTATGTACAGCGGCCCCCGAAATTGAGTTTACACCTTGTATAATTGCTTAGATTTCTTTTTCAAAAAATATAAATTAATATTTCGTTGTGTGTCCTTTTACATTTAGAACAACTTTCAAACAGTGTACAATGAATTAAAAAGATATGTGTCATTTGATTCGATATTTTTGAACACTTTTCTCGTAACACTGTTTTTTATAATTGTTCTTTGCTCCAGATATTTTGAACAGATTTTTCCTACTGAAACCAATAATTTTCTATCATAATGTGATCTAGAGATTGAAGTGTGTATGAAATTGCATTTTACAACTGCACAATAACCATTTATAGACAATTTTAACTCTATGTTTTTGGTTCGTTATTTTGTTCAAACACAATGTAACAGGTTCCAATATCCCATTACTTTCAGAATATGTGTTTTTATATTCTGTTACACGTATTTTTTACTTTCATTTTATTATATAAATTTTGGAATATATTCAACTACCCAAACATCTAGTTTATACTCCAATCCCTCATTAATTTTAGATTATATTTCATTCATTTATTATTTCTGACGGTATTCCATAAGCCTTTTACAGATTCGGCTGTTCCACAAAACAGCAACAAGAAGCGGCGACTGCAACATGAAATAACTTCGGTCACGGGAAACGACGACTGTACCTAGTAGCTGCGGTGACGCGATTATTCCAAGAAGCAGTGACTGTGACAGAAAGATTGCATTATTAAGTCTGCGACTTTGTGCAATTTTCAAACTATAAAGAAACCGTGTGCAGATAAATTGTAAATGTTTCGTAATTAAAATGAATAAATGGATAAGTCATTTAAATAAGTGACAATATTAATAAGGTTTAGCCCATAAATATTACTGATGGATTAGGTTTCGAACACGTAATACTATTATTTATCCTATTATGTGAAATAATGCGCACCCTCAGTAAGAAATTATTGATGATTTAGGAATTAAATTTAAGCAATAAAGCTTAATTAAATAAAAGATTCGGTGCTGTAAGTAAATATTAAATTAGTTTGTTATTTATTAAAAGTTAGTACTCTTAAATTGGTTAATACATTGACTGCTAGTAACCAAGGATTGTATTGATAGTTATTGTTCTGACATGGATGTAGATTGTGCCCAAATGCCAACATACTTATTATAGGAACTGTGATTTAAAAATAGTAATAAAACATAAGTATGTGGTATATACCTAAGTATTATTTAAACCTTTCATTTAAATAATTTTTTTAATTACGCACCAGGGCGTGATTGGCAGTCAATGTGTCAAACATGGATTGTTTTAATTCAGCAATTACTTTATAATCATCAATTTATCTCTATTTTTTATATAAAAATGTAAACTACAATTTGAGATTGAGAAAATAGCGAAGACAAGAGAGAAAATCTTACCGATGTCGGCGGCATTGAGAGCAGGAACTGTTTTGTTCACAAATCCTTCTTCAGCTGTCCCTGAACAAGGGGAAAAAATTTTTAAAGTTACTTTTCATGTCACACAATTCAACGGAAAATGTAGAAATAGAAATGGGGGCAAAAATCTTAAAACTTTGTACTTCAGAAATCACACCTATAAATTTTTTAATGAAATTAAGAAATTTTGCAAATTTTCTTTTTTAAAATCTTAAGAATATTTAATAAACAAATAATTTGACTATTAAAAATTAAATATTCATAAATAAATTTAGCAAAATGTGTCTAAATATTCTGAGTATTTTAGCGTTAAACCTCTATCTTTACTCAGTTGTGAAACGTTCGAATCACAATTTAAAAGAAGAATATTTTATGAATATTAGATGACTATTTTATCCATTGTGATGTCCCAGTAGCACTTCTATCAATATTTTGTTCCATAGAAAGTTAATAAAATCAGTCACAAATTAAACAGTATAAATAAGCAAAATCTTTAACTTTATTATTCCCTTGATAACAAACTAAACTCAATATGCTTATCATGTGTATTGAGCAGATCCCTTCACACGTTTCCTACAAAAGATTATCCTAAATGTATACGTATCTAACCAGTATTACAAATGGGTCTGAGTTAGAATCAAGCTCAGCTATCATAGAAAAAATCTTTCTCGCTCCCCATTACTGCTCCTACGCATAAGTTTCTATACCACTCTTCCAGTGTCCTATAAACTATTGCTCTTGTTGATTTCTCCAAACATTTCCCCCCATTTCATTACGTTTCAATTTGAATAGTAATGCCGATTCACATAATTCACTAGTAGGAGGCTCTTTAATCAAGCAATGTCTTAGAAATCCCCACGAGGATAGTTGAAGGGAAACAGGACTACTAACCGTTACAAATTAAATATTTTTGAATCAATTGGCCTTCAAAGAGCGAACATGTTTACGGATTCAAGTAAACAAAGAAAATAATGCTACTTAAAGAGGAACTTGCGTTGGACGTAACCATCATAAGCGAAGCGGAGGAGTTCGAAATTCCTACTTTCGAAAAGAGACTCACCACAGAAGAACTCGATGGGGCAACAAGCAGCCTCGTGGTAGATGGGCAGACAACCCTTCAGCAGTTGTTTCCTCTCTCGCTCCAAGGCGCAGTCGTGAACTCGGCAGCTGTTCCCGTACACCCCCGTCCATTCTTCGGTGCAACTGCAAATGAGGCAGGGCTCTTCCTCAGGGTAGATTTTCTCACCCAGTCGATATGTACGACCCCCGTATTCACACGTCTTCTCTGTAAAATCAATACAAGAAGGTATCTTATGAATTTTATTTTTAAGAGATATGACATGAGTACAATATTATTGAAGAAATTAACGAATCAGTCTGGTAATTTAAATTATATAAATTCTGTATTAATTTTCTCATGAATTTCAGATAAAATGATGTTTAAATATTTTTTATAAACAGCTCATCCATTATGGTAGCTTTTAAAAAGATTCTTTAATATCCTGGAAATACGTAAATAAATTCGTGAAATTTGAGCTTTTTGCACATTATTGTTGTCGTTTTCAATTAAATTATTGCACATTGTATTTTGTTTCAATTCATAATGAATAATTATAAATGAATAATTTATAAATTATATAATTACAATTTCAAAAACAGCCCTTTTTACTAGAATAATAGTGTATTTTTAATTCGGATTTTCTCATGAAACTAGTCTTCCCTAAACTTTAATGCATGATATATACGCACACGAAGGGTTATCAATATACATGTATATTTTATTTGCAATGCGAAATTATTTAGTAAAACTGTGAATGATCACAAAAGATGGCACAGCTACCTATAACTAATGCTACAGAGATCTCACAGCTGATACCGTATGCTGTAAGTCATCGTTAAAATCGCGTTTGCGCATTGTCAACTTTGGACGAGCAATGAGCAGTGATGAGATTTTTGTTGACAAAAAGGAAAGAAAGTCGGAGAAACCCATTTGGAAATTATGGTAATTATAAAACAGTCTGCATTAACCATACCAATGTGGGAAGATGATATAAAATATTTAAAGGCGAGAGAGCGACTTTGGTCGATGAAGCCAGATCTGGGAGATCAGCGTCTTTTTCAACCGGTAAATATGCTGATACGATAAAGGAGCAGCTCAACATTTCTTATGGAATAGCTTACTGTATTGTCCAAGGGAAGATGGGGTACAGGCAAGTTTGTTTAAGCTGGGTTTTGATACAAGCATCGGAATCGTACACTGAATGCAGAATGGCTTGTAGTCTGAAGCTTTTTCAGGGCTACAACAATGAGAGTAATGATTTTTTGGCGGGTATTGTTGAAAAAGTTGAAAGCTGCGAGCATGATGCGGAAACATCCATCTTTACCTGAGCGAAGGAAGATCAAAGTTCTACCTTCTTCTGGGAAATTGAGACTCATTTGTCTTCTGGCACATGAAAGATGTGTTACTTCCTTTCATGTCCTTTCCTGAAAGGCGGGAGTAGTGCCAATTCTCAAACTTACTATGCAACGTTAACTAAACTGCGATGTGCTACTCACAATAAACAAAGTGCATGAACGCAACGTTGACAATGCTTGTCCATAACAGGTCAATTGAAACGTCCCCGGCCTGACACATAGATGGCGCTACTAGAATTAAATCCATATGTTTTTTAGTTAGCCCTAACCCTCAAAAGATGCGTGTATAAATTTGACAGCTGTCGGATCATTAGTTTGTGAATTATAGCATTTTGAGTGAAGCAATTTTTGTTATTGTGAAAAAAATGGATAAAAAGGAATTTCGCGGGTTGATAAAATATTGCTTTTTGAAGGGAAAACATACAGTTGAAGCAAAAACTTGGCTTGATGCCGAGTTTCCGGACACTGCCCCAGGAAAATCAACCATCAAGGATTGGTATGCTAAGTTTAGACGTGGTGAAATGAGCACCGAAGACGGTGAACGTAGTGGACGCCCCAAAGAGGTTGTTACCGACCAAAACATTAAAAAAATCCACAAAATGATTTTGAATGACCATAAATTGAAATTGAATGAAATAAGATATCAACTGAACGTGTACATCATATCATTCACAAATATTTGGGTAGGAGAAAGCTCTATGCAAAGTGGGTGCCGCGCGAGCTCACTTTTGACCAAAAACAACGACGAGTTGATGATTCGGAGCAGTGTTTGAAGATGATCAAGCGTAATAAACCCGAGTTTTTGCGTCGATATGTGACAATGGATGAAACATGGCTCCATCATTTCACTCCGAAGTCCAATCGACAGTCATCCGAGTGGACTGTACACGATGAACCCGCTCCAAAGCGTGGGAAAACGCAACAGTCGGCTGGCAAGCTAACGACGTCTGTATTTTGGGATGCACATGGAATAATTTTCATCTACATACATGGACCTGTCAAATGTGAAAAATCAAATTCAAAGAGGTTAATTCATTGTTCTACAAGGGAAACTTCAACATCCAGCCCATCATCAGCTTCTGATGCCGGTTACCATTTCTTTCATTTGGTCAAGCTGTCAGCTGATATATATGTTTTAACTTAATAATTATTAAAAAAATTTTGATGTTATGAAATTGTGTTAGTTTTTTAAAATGTTCAGATTTTGATCTACTTTCTGACATATCGAGTTAGATGACTACCAATTGGTCATCCTCTATAGGATGATAAGAAGTGATCAATGTTCTGACTGGTGCATATAGAGTAAAAATGGAGAATAAGTTTTTTTTGTAAGCTGCATATTTTACGTAAACGATTTAGTAACATAAAAAATCACACTTTGAGAAAAAATATAACAGACACACAAATGAAAAATAGAACAAAGAAAACTACCTGGTTTCCTTTCTTCTCCCCCTTTGTCTATAAAACAAAACAAAAAAAATACTTTAGTTTCATTTCAATTAGCACAATTAAGTTATTAAGAATACCTATGGAAGGTATTTGTATTATATGCGTCATCGTCAGAATATATTGGGAAAAAAATTAAGTACCTATTAAATACATTAAAATGCAGTACTTTAACATATTTTAATGATGATTGATTGAATCTATAAGGAATAAATTCTTGTGTATGAAACATACGTTATATGAAGGTAAATATAACATTAAGATTATTTTTTTTAATTATTTTTATTCAAATTTAAATACTGAATTCTATTTACTACGCAAATGACTCATATTCTTTTTTCCCTTATTGATAGCACTGATTAAACCTATGTAAAATTTCATGACATTTTAGAATCAGACCATTTGAAAAACACACAATTTAATGAAATGAAAGACTATTTTCCTGTTAGGAAAACGATTACGCAATATTAAGTAAAATATAACGGGATCTGTTCTACCATAGCATTTACTGCATATGAATGCATCTGTTTGGATAAATTGAGTTGTCTGCATAAATAATTAAAAACAAAATAAAACTAGTTCCTCACTGCGAGAAACTTAAACTGTGTCGATTAAATTGGGCAAACTATATTTTAGACCTTGAGATCTATTTGAACTGACATGTGTTTCAGATGCTGTGAACAGTCTGAGAAAGATTCAATAATTCTTGTGTCAAGGTCTGCTTATTTAAAATTTATAAGTGATTGTAATATACATAAACCGGTTTATTGGTAAATTACGAATTGAAGTCTCAAAGTCTTAGCAACAATTCTACATTGTTTTTATACCGCCAATGCAATTAATTATGTACATTACTACGAGAGATGCTCCGGAAGTAAGTTTCGTCATTTTTTTCACGTGGAAACTGTATTGTCGAAAAAGAAATAATAAAACTTAACGTCAGGAATTATACACTTTGTATTATTTTTCGACATAGTTACCACCAACATTGAAGCATTTGTCGTAGCATGTAATCAGTTTGAAGAAACCACTTTGGTAAAACTAAGTGCCCTGCGGTACAAAGAATTCACTCCAGAGCCTGCTCCTCCTCAACATTGTTTTGTATGGGTTTGAACACCACTAATACATAGTATGGAGCCAATGTGTGACATCATTATGCACCTGTCCACTTACACTATGTCCTGTACTCTAGCAATGTTTTCATTCGTGGATGTGAAGGGATGCCCACTTTGACCATGCATCTTTCACATTCTACCTTCCTTTACTGAACATGCAATACCAGCGCCCAACCGTTTGACGAAACATGACTTGTTCAACATACACAGTCTGTAGGCATTCGTTGATGACGGACAGCAGTCGTACGTGCCTATTCATACCGGAAAACCGCACACACTTCCATTGTGAACCATGTTGTCAGTACACGTCTGTCTGCTACCGTGATTTGTGCTCAGACACGCCGGTCTACTGTTACTCTCCCTTCTTTTCACTCTGCACATGCGTCATTCCTCTTCCTCTGACATTACTTCCAAAGATGAATCAGCAACAGGTGTGGATTCTTAAGGGTGTTGTTTATTTCACCTGGTGTATCATTTGCTCTTTCAAAAAAAAAATGACGAAACTTACTTTTGAAACATCCCTCGCATAATACACTTTTCCTTCGACATCTGAGACTAGATTATCCATGAAACAGAAAATGAGCTTATTGCTCGAAAGAAAAAACAAAAATACGTTAGCTTCCTTACAAAAACAATTGTAATAATGTTAATAAAAGTGTGTGTACGATTCTTTAATAATTATTAAAGGAACAAGTGTGGACTAAGAAAAAGCTTTTTTGCGACAGTGTATTATTTTGCATGAAAATGAGATCATAATTAAGAGATTAAAGTGTTGTTAAGTTAGGTTTCTAATTATTTAATTTTTAAAACATGTTGGTGAATAGATGGAAAATTTAATTGCATGTTTTTATTGTTTTCATAGTGAAAAAAACCTTATTACTTATTATTCATGAGATTGTTGAATTTTATTAATATTCAGAATACAATTTATTTTTATATATACTTTTGTCTCAGTAAACAAGAATCAAATAGTGTCTTACTGTTATCAATTTTTATTTTACATTCACGACTTGAAGAATTCCCGGCAATTTACGGCCTTACCGATTTTGTTTGAAAATTTTATCGAACTACCGGTTAATAAAAAAAAGTCGGTAAATTTGCACAATTACTATAGACTATTTTCTCTCGAAAACATCAGCATTCATACAGTAAGAAATGTTTTTTCCAGTCAATTGTAAAAAAAAAGAACCCCGACACAATTTTACTCCTTTTAATTTTATAAATATTACTTCAAAATAGATATAATTAGAAAGGCACAGTCCTAGAGAGTAAGACAAAGTTACACAAGGTATGGATGAAAATGATTCTTTTTCCGAGATTTTTTTTCCCAACAAATAATTTTGAAATTGAATTAACTGAGAGAATGGGGTATAATATTGTTACTTATTTCCATTTTTAATAGACTCTTCAATTAAAAGAGAAAAATGACATCTGTTAAAAATAGGTATCAAAAATATTTTTGTATTTCCATGTGGAAAATATATTCAAACTAAATAAAAGTGCTGTCTTTTATTGAAAACTGTAATAAATAAGAGTAAAAATTGTCTTTTAATTATGTTTATTATTTTAAACGAAAAAATATTTAATTTCAAATGAAAGAAAAATTAGCTTTAAAAAAATGTGGTTATCGTAAATTTTACAACGTTTTTCTGAATTTCACTTGGTGTGTGAGTGTGTGTCATCAAATTTTCGATCATTAATTTAACCAACTTTCCATCAAGTTAGAGCTTTGAAATTTTGGGAATCGTTCGTACTCGCCTAACAATGCAATATGTAGACGTTTGCGACAAGTTTTAACTAATATTTCAATAATTTTAATAAGTCAAAATACCCTTCCACTCGGCGCTTTTAGGATTGAGGAAAAAACGTCTTATCCGAAAATACCTTTTCTGACTGTACTGTAGTGATTCCCTCGAGAAGAATTAACAAAAAAAAAAAAAAAAAATTTTTTCATATTCATTCTCAAATTCTAAATTGTTCATTACTTACAATTGCTTAAAATACTAACTAGGAAAATTCATGAGTTTATATTCTATGGGACATGCTTCTTAGTTGCGAATTCAATGCAACACATCGCGTATGCGCTCTTTGCGGACAATTCCACTTCGCATAAGAGGGGTAAGTTCTTGGCTATGTAACTCTGCTAGGATATCACACGTCCAACAAGAATAGTCTTTAGACATTCAAAAGAAGATATCCTAATAAAGGCTTATCATTTAAAAGAAAATTCAATAAATAAATGGTACCCCAGAAATTTCCGAAAAATATAAAATAGTCAAGAAAATATTTCGGGATTCCTGTGGAGAAACCCTAATACTTGCCACATTCTACGCGCACAGCGCAGCATTTCCCGGTCTCGAACACTTCCCTGCAGCTGTCGTTGAGAGGAGGTCCAAAAACGGATGGGCATTCCACAGCGATGCATCGGATGTCCAGTCCATCGGCACTCCAGTCTCGCTGACACGAACAGATTTGGCAGGGATTGCCGGTGTCGATGTCCTCGCCTTCCTGGTACAGCCTGCCACTGAACTGGCACACTGGAGAAGGAAAAAAAAAAAAAAAACATCGGATTTTAGTGGAAGATGTTTTCAGAACTCCCATTCGGCTACCCGACTCAACTATTGAATCAACTGAGACATTCACCTTCGTACTAAGGAGGACTACTGGCAGCAGTCCTCGATCAAACCAAGGTGGAATCCCTGAACACATGATATATGCAGAAGATCGTAGTTGCATGCGAAAAACATTTTGATAACCACAGATTGAATTGATTGAAACTATTTTTTCTGTAAACACTTGTTTATTAATAACTGCTATTACAATATAACTCTTAACGCTTGTTTATTAATAACTGCTTTATCCAAAACTTCTTTGAGCATATTGCGTTTGTTTGTTTCATCGAACTTTTTCTAGCTTTTATTTCAGCTCGACACAAGAAAAACATAACTAAACATAAACAATACGTCTCGTTTTTTACTGTTCTTTTTTCTATTGTTCTTTACCGTTATTGATTTCATTTGATTCTAGTCTCGCGTATATCTGGAAACTGCCAGATTTAGTGAAACGACTCTTCAGGATTATATGTTGGTTTCATTGGCGCAAGGATCACATTTAGCATAGCTGCGCAAAAGCATGTTAATTTACTAGTGAATAAGCGAAAATAATTACTATGAATGTATACCTGCGATCTAGACGTAAAGTGGAGGAAGGATAAAATATTGGTTGAAAACAAATCGCTAGAGCGACGTGGGAACTTCCGTATTTAACTAAGACAGTAAACCCCATAGGGGACAAGGTAGAATGTGGGAAGAATTTTATTGAAGAACTTAACCTCTCTGGGATCTGATTTCCGATCTTGATTGTAATTTGAGACTGGAATCTATTCACTTGCCCAAGGGCTTAAACAACTTATACGCTGAAAAAGTAAAACTTAAAAATTACGGGGACGAATTCATTTGTAGCCATTCGATAAATAATAATAATTATAAAAATTATTTAAGGAAATTTAGACGCTACAAAGCTTTAATTTTTATTTCTTTTAAAACAGAGAGTGCTACGCAGGTTTCGTAGATGTATTATTTAATGAAAATTTGATAAATAGAACACTTGAAAATTAAATTTTAATAATGTAAACACATGTACAAACCACACTCCATGGAGAAAAACATTTGGATTTACGTTTTTGGAAAACATTTGGCTTTTATGTACTTTTGTTACACTTTTTTTCTCAAAATCTATAATTCTGATATTTTGCACATTGTGAACGGAGGTTATATCTTATACAGTGTACATAATTGTTTCCTAATGAATATTCACAAATTTTAAGTATTGCACGATATTTGGAAATGTATCGTTTTGTCATATGTTGAGTTAAAATTTGAAAATTTAAATGATAAAATTTTAAATTGCAATTGAACTCGAATTCCGAATTTACAATTATATTCAGCGTATATAATGTTATGTTTATAAGCACTCTGCAAGTTTTTTAAGTTATAAATGCAATTAGTTTTCTGCAATACGTTCCTAAAAAGTAAATACATGACTTTGAATTAAAAAAAAAGCTATTGATTATCAAATGGGCTCATACATAATTATTTATTCCTATAAAGGCGATTTTCTTTATACATACAGATGCATAAGTATTCAGAAAACTGAATGTTAAAATATGACTTCCATTGCTTTGCATTTAAAAAAAATTAGGATTACTTAAACTTGGCATATATAAAACAAGTTTATTTTTCATTGTCGAAGGCATCTCGCTGTTAAATTTTAGCTTGTCTTATTAAAATAAGACAAGTTATAATTTAACTGTAAAAGAAAATAATTAAATCCCAAGAAATTATTTCAATTTAAGAGCTGAGCATCGAAGAACTATCAGGAGAGTGGGAGGGAGAAATTCAACTGACCAATGAGAGAGTAGCAGCCATGGTGCAAGTTTTCAGAAAAAAAAATTTAGCAAATAATTCCCCCCCCCCTTTTCGATGTAAGATGAGATACAGATTTGACTGGCCGACAAGAATTATGAGTGAGGAAGGAAGGATGTGGATAATTTTCATCATACTCTAAACCCTTCACGGCTTTGATCTCTGATCAGACTGAAAAAAATTACGACATTGAACTTTGGTTCTACACTTGCCTGGGAGTTTGACCAGATTCAATAATGCACAGTAAAATTAAATAATTTGAAATCTGAATTCTTGTAGCATTCAATAGATTAAAATTAAAAAATTTAAATCACAATCTTCTTTTAATATCATTGAACAGTATGTTTAAAATAATTTTTGAATCGGATTGTGATTCTTTATTGTCGTCGCACTGAGAAGCAACTCGAAGGTTTATGGCAATAGACCTAATTCATTCTAAGAATTCTGAGCCTAAGTCAAGAGACGAGGAAGACACTTGAGCTGGCATTTCCCTCTCCAAAGTTCAACACTACACCAACAGGAGGACTTGAGAAGATGACAGATTCTATGTGCATCAGCCCTTTACGCAGAGGGTCTTAAATGGCATCAGGATTCAAACCCACGACTCGGCGAAAACAGACGACCGCGAGTCCACGACCATGACTCTCTTCTCCATATTTCTCTCTCGGTTTGTGATTTCTCGATTAGACTCGCAATTCAGTTCATATTTTCAGTAAACTAGATTTAAAAAACAAACTTAATGAAGAACATTGTGCGCCTGTGCAGTTTCACCCAATCCCCCCCCTTTTCCCCCCTTCTTTTTTCTAAAGGACAATTTCTTTAAAGATAATTAGTCCTTCCTTCCGTTTTTTTTTATCTCCCTACCACCATCTTGAGACTTGTTAGATATTCAAACAATATTACTCAATTTTAAACAATTTCGTATAGATTAAAGCTCTTTAATCTTTCAAAGAAATTTAAAGTTACTCGTATGTATTTTTAGCGATTTAAAATCGTACATTTGTATTCACTTAATATTTTCCCCATCACTTAGACAAAGTACTCATCACCAAATATTAACAGTTTCCAATTTTTTTTTTCACTTAAAATTGTTCGTCATTCTAAAACTCATTCAAGTACGGATTCTGCAACAGAAATTATTTTCAAATCGAGGCAACTCCATTCTAAGAATAAAAAGGAACAAATTACGTGAAGATGTTATTCATATGTATTAATACACCAGTGAATGCTCAAAAGGGAATTACTATGATTTTATTATTCATGAAACAAAATTTTGCACAATGGCCTTAATGCAGTCCTTCCTCATCAAAATGGTATGATCTTTGTACTCAACGTTTTTATGACCGTCATGTGAAAGGAACATTATGATTTTTAGCGGCAAAGATTTCTTTTAATTTTTTTTGTGCGAGTTTCTCGTCTGTTTTAGTAGCCATTGGTATTTGTCATTTTCTGACAGGAAGTTAATTTAGGACAGTATGTAAAGCAGCAACATTAAAAAGGAAACACTCCGTCGCAGTCCTGTGAGGAACAATCACAATGTAGACAACACGGATGTGTTTCATTATTTTGTCGTCAAAAAAAGAAATACAAACGTAGGATAACGGTTATTCGTTTTTTTTCTTTCGATTAATATATCTAAACTATTTTGTCTGCTTTCTATTGTTTTATACGTAAATATTGACATAAAGGATACACTTTTTTCGAGAATAAAAATAAAATTGTGTTTTCTGTTAGATTTATTATGTTGAAGCTGTGGGGGAACAGTTAAAATTAAGGGCAAGCCAACTTTACTAGCTAAAAGTTATTTTATGTTACTTGATTATACAAAATATAAGAGGAAAAGTGTGGTCGAAATATCTCAAAACCTTGAAGCATCCCCCAATATTAAAATCCTGATTAGGAATAAAAAATTAAAAAATAAATTGTTTAGTTAAATTATTCTTAACTCAGCTTGACTATATGGATGACATAATTTGCTTCTAGTTGAATTGATGTCACTCTAAAAATACTCAAGGCCCACTGAAAACGCAGCTTAAATTTTCAACAAGGGTGACACCACTTCTAACTTCCACATCACTTCCAAATTATTTTCATAGTGAACATCACTCGATTTATAGGAAAGGGCAAACAGTTGAAGTCACAAGGTCAAGAACTTTCTGCTCGCAAACTTTCATCGTCTCTTTAAAAGAAAAAAGACGGAGATTTGCGGGCAGTAGGAAAATCAACGAAGTAGTCCCAATCCAAAACATGAGCTCCCTTAGTGCTCATAGAAAACTCGACAGGAGGTACTTCACTGCAAATGGTTAGTTTAAAGCGTATGCATCTGCAAGCCGAACCGATCGCGAATGGTTCAACTTTCAGATGTAAATAGGTATCTTAATGTCATATGAAGTGGATTAAAAAAAACCAAAATGGATGTGTACCGCAGAAAATGGCGATACATTTATCGATTACTATACCGAATGCGTACATAATCAATACATAATTATTCAATATATATTTATTTAGCAAGTGGAATTTCTTTATAGGAAAGCCAATTTAATAGATAAAACTATACAATAAAACAAAAGTGAAAAGTGGATTTTAACTGACCGATCTCTTATTTCTCCGAGATACACAAGACTTCAATCAAATCAAAGTCGTTTTTTTGGTGCAATTCTACAAGATAGAACTTAGTTTATGACTCATTCATTCCACGTGTTATTTCTATAAAAATATAATAACCTTATAGCTATTCAAGTACTACATTACAAATATTCCCATCTCTCTCAACCACAGGAATTACAAAGTACGACTGGTAAGTAGAGTGAATGATAACAGAAAAGGTAACTGTATATTTTCAAAAAATAACTTTCATGTCTTTCAAAATACTCTTCCTTCACACAATGTTTTTCTAACAATGTTCGAGTAAGTTTTGAAAACTTCGAGAAAAGTCTTCCAACCATACTGATTTAAGTTTCTAGGCGACATTCAGTCTTAAGTAGGGGGGGGGGGAGTCTGGTAGCACATGATCAGGAGTGAATGGCATCATTGCCTGCTATATCGATGATGTCGCCACGTGACTTCCATCGCAGTTCAGCCTCTGGCCACTATTCATTGCTATGGGATCATGTAAATACTTTCTTTTACACAATGACTTACACATTACTGCGCTTGTTCCTCGTGCAGCGCCAGGTTACTTAGTTGTTCCACCCCAGCATTCACTCTTTCTTTTGCGATACCAGATTTTTCTGTTTCCCAGACTCAAAATGGCTCTTAAGAAACAAAGATATGTCAATATTTTGGTCATTCAAGCTGCTGTAACCAAGGAACTGAAATCAGTACGGAGGAAGAACTTTTCCAAAAGATTCCAGAACTTCTGGATGTTGTCAGAAGTGCATTGTATCAAGCTGGAAGTACAAGGACAATGAGATATTTTTCTTTCATTGAAAATACTTAATACTATAATATTTCTGTGATTATTCATCCTTACTTACCGCTTGTATTTTGTAGTTCATTTGCCTTGTATATTATTAACAAGCTGTTTGACCATAAAAATAATCCAGCATTTCTAGGGTATGAAAGGGGGGGGGGGGGGGGGCAAAAAAAGCAATTCAACGCTTTTACACGCAAAGAAAAACGCAAATAAACTAAAAAAATATCTTGACTCTTAGGGAAATGCATTGTAATAAATTTCTTTGACATTTTAATTCTGAATTTATTTATTTAGCGTGTATGTGGCTACGTTTTTTAATTCCATTTTCATACGCGCATTTAGCAATAGCGTGCATTCCTTTGCAATTTTATCATACTGTTTCAAAATAATTATTTTGACTGTATGTACCAACTCGTTTTTCTGAAGAAAACTTCAAAAATGTGATGCAATCCCCTTTCGAGTTGCATCATTCACGTTTCGAAATACATTTTCCTGAGCTTTGCACATATCTCGCTCAAAATGTTCACTTACCATAATACTTTTATGATGCATCTCATTTTTTTAAAATTAAATAATATTTTTCGGTTAAAAGGTACCAAAAAAACATTGCACTGACTAAACGCTTCGCCGTGTGTTATGATCTGTAAACTTCATAACTTTCCCTATTGTCTGAAAGTCTTAAAAATTATTTGACGTTAAAAGTAACACGAGGAATCTTTCACAATATGAAATATGTTACAGTGTCTTGTTGCAATTGAAATGAATGTGCTTTTTTCTGTCCTCAAATAAACATACATTGAAGATTCAAACATTTGAAGCATTTTATCCTCTGAATAAATCCTAGCCAACGTAAGTTTGGATACTTATTCTCACATGATTTGCGAGCATACAGTTGCTTAACTTTCATGTCTGGTTTTCTCAAAATGTGATGCAAACAAATAGTGTGGTATAAATGTGAAGTAAGAAGTTTGAGACCTACTTACAAGCGTACCTTATGTAGAAATATTCAAATTAAACGCATAAAGTTCTTTTTTTTTAATCTTTTTCTAAAGGTGTTAGTTATAAAAATTGAATTAAGTAATTACGGAAAATGTTTAAGAGCTAACTCATGTGCTGTATGTTAATTGATAATCCTTTTGAAACATTCATTGATTCGGAACCGTACTACCATGTTAGAGGAAAAATAAATCAACTTATTTTACCATATTTATTGAACTATATTGTGTGGAATAATTTCAAAGATAATGATAAATGATGCAATATCGTTTAGTACGATTTAAAAAATAATTTCAAAAATATTGAAAAATGTAAAATGAAGGATTTCAAAAATGTGCGTTATTATTATTTTAGAACTAATCATCTGGATTATCACTATTTTACAAGATGAAAAGGGTAATTTTATACACTGTTTATAGAAGCGTGGTGCTGTGTTCAAAGCGTTAAAATTCTGAATCTAGCTACCTTTAGCGCATCCCTTGTGCCAAAAATGACCCGTAAGCAGCACGTTAAAATGAGCGATAATCGCACCTAAATAGTACCTATGGACCGTGAAGAATTTTGAACGCTTTTCTGTTCAACTTTTTTTTTTTTATCTTTTACAATGCTAATCAGTTTTGAAGCGAGCTATCGATGGATACAGACGTACTTGAGAATGTACGAGAATACATGCGAAATCTTTTTAAATAATTTCATCGAATGTAAGTCTCTTTTTTTTTTTACTAAACCATCCTACCGTGAATTTGCGTAATCGATCAATTTTTATAATTTATTTCATGATAGTTCTCGTGGTTTTTCCATTCCCCAAGGTTTTTCCATGGGTTCCCCATTTTTCTTTGGATTGGTTTTCAGACGGATATGACTTTTTTCATATTAATCGAAAAAGAATTCTCTCTTTTCTAATACGCAGCATGAGGCCGGATTTTCAGATGAGAATTAAAAACTAAGTATAATTTAATATTATATTGAGCTAAAGGCGTGCGGAATATTTAGTGCTGATAAATTAGCTTTTGCGTATACTAGAGAAACTAGAAGATCACTTATGTAATTTTTCTAGAATATAATTGGTACTACAATAAATGCGTTTGTTATTTACATGCATGCAAATCCTTTTTAAACCACAAAACAAACTATACAAAAGACAAGACAACTTGGAAAAATTAGCAGACTGTGTCTTACAGAAATATCAGAATGAAAGGAAAAACCTAGTAAAAACGAGGAAGAATTTCGCAATTGCAGAAAGTGACAAACCTGAAAATATCAAAATATCTAAAAAAGGAAGATGTTAAGTGTAGGGTCTAAAGAGAGATCGTAAAACGCAAGCTATGCATCGTGCTTAGCTTTTTATTTATTTACCAAAAACATGAGGTAAAGAAGCAAGGGGGGAAAGTGACAACGGGATGTAAATGATATAAATTTTGTTAAGTTTTAATATTCACAACAATACACAAAAAAGTGCTGTATAAAAATATTTGTCATATGATCTAGAATAAGTCATAACCAAAATGGGTCTACAAGTCTCATAAGGGGAAAACGTAATTTTTTCCCAACAGGGAAGGAAGGTTAACCAGCCGTCTCATTTACTTTGAACCATTGCTCTACTGATAGTATTGGAATATTAATATGGGCTTTAACCCATTAATGGATGCCTGTCTTCCTAAGAAAACAAAATTTCGAGAATAAATTAGAGGAGGGAAGGGTCAAGAAATACGTGTAACATAGTACCTGTGTTATCCACTTTCGTGTCTTGGGGACAGTTGAATTTCTTGGGGCACTCTGCTCCTTCGTCGTATACTGGGGTGCAACCTTTGACCTCATAGTGCTTGAAGTATCTTTTGTCGCACTTGGTAAGTCCTGGACTTTTCTCTGTAATCAAACAATATAAAAAGAATGAATACAAAAGCTTGGATATAAAACATACTTTTCTCGTTAATAATTTGAGGTTCTTTTAGTCATTTAGGTTTTACTTTTTATTGCCTTATCCCTTCCCTTTTGTGTCACTCTTTTACAGTAATTTTTTTTTAAAAAAAAGTTCGTTTAGTTTATTGATCATTTCCTGCTACTTATTACTGTCCGATGCTTGGCACAACCAATATGCCTCGAAATTCTAAACCACTGTCAAATGACCAAGTCGACACCTGAGAACTGGTATCACTATCCCTACATCATTTTGATGACACAAACCATTCATTTGAGAAAACTTGATAAAAGAATATCAAAGATGACGGTATAATAGAAACTAAATAATCACGACATCATGCTTTTAGATGAGTCGGGTGTTAAGAGTTTTGATTCTACTAAAAAATCCATCATGTAGAGATGCTTCTGGATGATAATCTGTTGGGCTCAAAGTTTTGAATAGCGAGAATGGGGAATGGGGAAGGGGAATCCATCTCAACATTATGGTTTAGAATTACAGAATATGTTGGTTAGCGGACACATGAGACTGGCAGAAAGAGACACCTCGAAAACATTAAATAAATAAACACAAGCACGATTTTCAGTTTATCCACATTTGATTATCTCAGTTTTTAATAAAGTAATAGAATTTAATTTCGTGATTATACAATTATATTTTTTTCAAGAATATTTATCATTTTCACCTCAAATATGGATGATTCCACTGCTCTAAATCCGCCATTCAATAAGGTTTAATTTTAAGTAAACTTTTACACACATTATATATAATTTCCTTTATCAAGTTATATAACTATACCACTTTATTTTCAATGCATAGAAAATAAAAACAGAAATTAATTTTTTAAAAAGGGTAATTTTTATATTTACACTATGCGTTTTTTCACCGTTAAAAATCCGAGACCTCGAATAGGAAGCGAGCATAATAAGTCGTGAAACATGATTTTGATGAAGATAGCTTTGCAAAATAGTTCAAATGTAATAAATAATTAAATAAGTGGTGACAGAGAACTGCATAATTCGATAACAACAATACAATTTATTAACTCAATTCAATAACTAATGTGCAATGATATTATAAGCGATAAATATGGTACAGGAATTCATAAAACATTGACAAGAAGAGCGACAAGAACGACCATAAAGGTGCTAGTTCAGATACAAAAGTTAATATTAAGATTTTGGAACAGGCGGGAATAAAAAAAAGTCGCTTTGTACGCACCAAACACAGAACTACACCAACTTAAAAAGTACCAAGCAATCATCAGACGTATATTTAACATCAGTTTCCTCAATCAAACAAATTTGTCAAATGATTATGTAATGAATTGAAAATAAAATAAATCTATCGAGTCCTCCCATGTTATGGTAGGAAAGTTTGGAAAGGGGCTCTAGATCAGAGGCTCAGAATGGTGATATCTGTCACCAATAATCTTAATGGTGCTTCTGAGACAAAAAAAAAAATCAATTAGTTGTCGACGGAAAAAAATTCAGCGAAATTGGGCGCTAAATTCTGGTGCCCGTTATTTATGGGAAATAATATTGGCAAATCTTTCTAATGTATAAAAAAAATTCAGAGCATTTGAGAACTTCAATTTAAGCGCCATCTCGCGAGATATTTTCTGTCACCTAGAGTGTCGGCAAAAAAAGAATTTTTCCTTCCACACTGCACGAGAATTCTCAGGCTCAGTTCTATTTAATGGCAGCAGGCCCCCTATATTCCACCCACTGAGTCTTTAGTAGAATCTGGATTTGAACTCGTAACTCAAATTGAACATTACTGATCTAGAAGCTTGAGATCATGACAATTCGATTGCAGCGACTTCAGTGTGATCCTCAGCAGGTACCACTCGGCAAAGTACTTGTTTTATACTTTTCGAGCGGTTGATAAGGGATAGTATAGTCTGTGTACAGCGAGAATTGGTGCGACGTCATGAAACGACATGGTTACATGATCGATGCAATCACGCGTTTCCTGCCAATCAGCCGCGTGCACCTAACTCTGCAGCCAACGCTGTCTTTTTATACATACTTTTTTTACAAATTTATAAAGAAAAAAATTAATATTGCCATAATACACACATAAATAAAATTGCCCATGGTTTTAATCTTTTCAAAAATATTTCTGTCTTGTATCTTATTGTCAGAACATCCTTTCTCAGTTCTTACTTTTGAAACAGTAGATGGAATTAACAAATACGACAACAAGTACTTGACTGATGCTAGATTTGACCAAAGAAAAACACTTGACTGCCCGTGTTATGTGACCCTCATGAATTGTGCCCATTAAACTTATCATGGAAATTGAATTTTAAAAAGGAAGGAAAGTCTCATTTCTCGCTCAGAACTCAAAAAACAATATAACGTCATAATCAGCTTCAAGTTAAGGACAAACATGTGCAAAACATGTGTCAAATCAGAAAGAAAGAATGGTTTCTGTTGATTGGTTGTTTGCTTAAATCACATTTAGAAGCAACAACATAACTACTGGTTACGGATCTCGTGATTTTGAACCACGGTCCAGTAATGAGGATGACACCTAAGGTTGCAACCTACTCTCTTAACTTCCACTCCACAGAATGTTTTCAAACATCAATAAAAAGCGAAACTTACCGCAATTCCACGAAGCGGGGCAGCACCCAGTGTCATTATAGATAGGCACGCATCCAAGCTCCAAGTGATTGGTCTGAGGACATTCGATGACGTCACAGTGGCGGTCGTTGGCCTCCACGAAGTCCTTGGTGCATTTGCACGTGAGACACAAGCGACTAGTTGGAAGATCCTCACCTTCAGAGTATTTCTTTCCTTGATACTCGCATTGGTGACCACCTATGAATCAAATATACCTTTGAACTCTTCCGATCAATGCTAATAGAACCATACATTTTTTTTTTACAAACAAAGAAATAGAATTTTCGAGTCTGCGTCAACGATTATAAGGATTAACAAATCTCTAGAATCCACATACACACACACACACATATATATATATATATATATAAATATGTGTGTGTACATATATACACACACACACATATATAACACATCGATCAATAACTCCCGAGACTAACCCAGAGATGGCGCTCGTAGTAAACCAGTAACCAGGTCTTTCTAGAGTACTAACCTTTGCTTGAAACGTGTCAAAATTTTAAGTCGATCGGACCAGGAAAAAGGTTTTTTGAAGTGAAGAGAAAAAGGTTTTTTCCAAGTGGGTGCCGCAATTGCTTTCGATGGAACAAAAACAACAACGAGTCGATGATTCAGAAAGCTATTTATCGCTATTTACTCGCAACAAAAAAGATTTCTTGCGGAAAAAAAAAAAAAATTGGGGGGGGGGGGGGAAGATTTGGAAAAGCGTTGGAACGATTGTATCACCCTAAAAGGTGATTAACAAAAGGTGTTATGTTGATGAATAAAAAAAAATTTTGCAAAAAAAATGTTGTTTTCAATTTTAGACTCGGGAGTTATTGATCGATGTGTTAAACATATATATATGTGTGTGTGTGTGTATGGTTTTACTTGCATCTTACTTTTAATACTCCAGATCTCAGGGACTTAAACATGAATGCCTAAGCTTCAAGACTGAGATTAAGGGCCTATCAATTTCTCCTTATGTCAAATTTTAATATAAATTGGGAACATATTCTCAAAAGCAGAATATCCCAATTTTTTAAGGGGAAAGAGAGATTAAACGAAGTACCGCCTTTTTTCCACCAACATGTTCTGCTACCTGTGAGCTTACGCATGAAATAAGACTTAATCATCTGCGCTGAAGAGTGCGATGTCAGTACCGGTTATTTCATGAAATTTCCGCGTATTTTTTGAGAAAGTGAAAAAGTTGTTAATAAAGCCATCCGTTGCCTTAACTGCGTTTACTGATTCTTTTTATTAATGTCGCCCTTAGAAGCAACACAAGGGCTATTGGCGACGGACATAATTTTGAGCCTCGGTCAAGTGACAAGGACGACACCTGACTTGAAACCTAACTCGCCTAACTTCCTCACCACGCCAAAGGAAGGAATTGGAACATAGATAGATGTAACGTGCATAAGCTCCGCTACACGACGGGTTTTTGGTGGCATCAGTGCTCGAACCCTAGACTCGACGGTAACAACGCCAGCCATCAGCTCTCGACCATGACCACTAGGCTACCCAGACCTCATTTTCAAATTTAAATAAACTGCAACAGTAAAATTATATTTTGACTTATTTAATACTACAACGAATATAACAATTTGTTATTCTACTCGTTTCTTAGTTTGAATTAATCCTTTTCACTTTTGTTGAAATATGTTCCATTCTTTGTCTCCTATGCTAATGTACTAAAAGGGTTTTTCACTTTACAAGTTAATGAAAAAAGGCTCAACATTAATTTTTAAATTTTATCTGCACACATTATAAAAGTAGATGCATATGTTACAAAGTCACCATTGTACATGAAAATTGGGACATCTTCCTGAAAATATGTTCTGAATTTGATGCGGGTTCTTTAATACAATGAGAGAGAGTCTAAAGTCTAGTTTGCAAATTTTTGAACAGCGCTTCGAAATTCGGATTATCAATAGATGCTTCAAATGATTTTACCTACTTAGTCCAAGTTAAATATTCTCTGCAGTTCTGGTTTAAATATAGCTTTCGGTTAAATTTTATTTTGCACGCTATTATGAATTAGCAATTGCTGGTATTCTTTAATATAAATCTTACTTTAGAGTTGTATACCTTTAAAAATTAATTTTAAAGACTTTTTGAATGATATTTAAAATTCCTTTTTTAAAATGGAAAAACAAAATGTAGAAATAGACACTTCCTGTACAAAACCATATATTTTAGTTTTAGTTAAGATGCTAATATTTAAAGGCTGCGAAGGTTGAAAATATTCAGAAGATGATTTTATTAAGCGAGTTTCTGAATTATGGCAGGGTGTGAATTTTTTCTTCAGTATTACTTTAAAAAGTTCCTAGTACATACAGGGTGTTTCGAAACTCATGGACAAAAATTTTAAAGGTGATAGAAAACATCTAAACAAGCAGCTTTCCCCATACAATGCAAGTCGGAGAGAAAGCAGTGAAACGTTAGATGGGGATGTAATGGAAAGCATAAAGCGCGAGTTTTCTTACACATCGTCATTTCTATCGTCGATTTCAGGAAGCAGGACCTTTTCCTGATTACTGTACATCCCCATGCCCTCTGAAATCCTTGGTAGAAAAAACGATGATGAAAAAACTCGCGAAAATTGGCCTTTTCTTTGATTACTGTTTGTTGCCATTCCTCCTGAAATCCACGGTAGAAATGACGACGTGTAAGAAAACTCACGCTTTATGCTTTCTATTACAGCGGCGTCTAGCGGTTTACCATTTAATCTCAGCCTATGCAATGTAAGGTAAAAATTGCTTGTTTAGATGTTTTCTATTACCCCTTAAATTTTTGCCCAAGTGTTTCGAAATACCGGGTACATTTAAAATGTTTTTTTTATTCTAATTGGAGAAAAATTAAGAAAATCTGTCTCGCTTATTCAGAGTAAATATAAACAACTCGATCTTCAAAAATCTATCATTAAAATAACTTCCTACTAAAATGTATGTTTATTAGGTTATTATAAATTTCAGGTAGGAATGTATGTTACATAATCACCAAAATAGGAATGTATGTTTAAAATGCACGTGTTCTCGAAATTCCAGCTTCCATATAATTTCAAATGTAAAACAGATAAATTATTTTCAAAATAAACGCTCTTTTCACTAAAAAAAATGAAGTTATTTCTTAATATCAAGTGTTTTTCAATGTTTTTGGGATAGAAAAATAAAATTATAATATCCAGTTCTTATTAATTGTGTGAAAATATGTCAAGAAATTTGTCATTCCATAGGGAATGATTATAAAATTTAAAAAATTAATATGCACAGACATATTTTTAAACATACCTTTTGTATCTGCCGCAGTCTTCTCCTTTAAAGATTCTACAAAAGAATAATAATAAAAAAAAATTAAAACACAGTTATATATAGAGAGTATGCTATATAACTTTTTGATATTCGTGACTTTATCGGTGCCTATTTTAGCGTCAAAACATTTCCTCTGATTGCACGACAATGAAAATCTATAGAGCAAACTATTTCAATTTTTGTTTCGATCTAACAACTTAATTATAGGAAGTTTCAATGCAGAGACGAATCTTCCAAATCACCGTATCTTCAGAATGAAAATATTAAATATAATTCGCAAAAATATCCCTTTTTTCAAATAAACAAACATTTCTCATGAGTACATTGCGTATATAATTTATATTTTGAATTTAAGAATGTTCTTAGTAGTATTTAATACATGTAATAGAGTTTTAAAAGTTCAATGAACCAGTCATTGAAACTGGAGCATTAGATTTATGTACATATTTTTTTTTGTAATACATCTCCCAAACATAAATCAATTTTATGGATTCGCAAGAATTTTCTTTTTACATTTAATTACCATATTTTAATAGTTACACATCTTAAACTATGTACTAATTTTTTTTATAATACATACTTCGGTACTTGTATAAAATTCCGTCGACCATTACCGGCAAACCAGAAAAATGTAGCAAAACGTGATGAGACTATTCCGCCAATAATAAAAAGTGTCGCTAAGCGATGTAATACAAATCCACCATTTTTACGAACTGAATTTTGTAACTGAATCCATTCCATCCGAATCCGATCCACCATTTTATAACCAAATTAAGAGTTGCGAAACTCAATCATCTCAAAATTAACTGCCTTTATAACTTTCGAGTCCGAAGATTGATGTGCTGAAAGTTGAAATATTGGAGAGACTGGGTGTACTAAAAAGCATCACCATTAGAATTCATGAATTTATGCGTCGTCGGATTCACTATGAAGAAGATCTATTTGTTGCCATCTTGAATGAAATTCGGGATTTTTGACCGTCGAAATGATTGATGAAATTTCGGTTGGAATCGCTCAATTCTCATGGTCGATAGGATTTTACATAAAAATCCATACTTCCTTTAAAAATTCTGTACACTTGCAATAAAAATCACGCGTTTGTTGAAAAAACATTGACTTTAGGTTGTATGTGTTGGTCTGACCAGAGAAAGGGCAAGGTTCTATGCAAATAATAACAACATAAATCCGAACAATTAAATAATATTTCATTAGTTAATAATTCTTTGGTAAGAGTCGCCGTTATTTTTTGACAAATTCTTACTTGTTGGATAAAATTGCCGAGGAAGAAAACTTAACAAGACTGTGACTAGATTTCAAGTAATAATTTGCAAATATAATTAGCATTATAATTTGCAAATTATTACTATTTTATTAAAAAAAATAAAAACAATAAAGTGAAAAAATGACAGTAAAAACAAATTATTGAAGAATAAAATAATCAATTTTTAAATATCACAAAATTTGAATCTTGCGAGAATGTGCTTTGTGTAGCCAACCCGTTCGCACTCCTCCCTAGGCTACCCTGGATGTATATCTTATTAGAGTATGCGTACTGAAATATTGATGAAATTTTTAAATAATTGTATGTTCGAGAACATTCAGTTCTTTCCCCGTGTCACACTGGTAACAATACGGAACACAGGAGAGATGTCTTTTTTTATAAATAATCATGCTTTATCGGGATTAGTGCCACATTTTATTGATTAGGCCAATGCCATTGCCCCTCGGGAAATACAGTAAGTTTTTGCTGTGAAAAGCTAGGATATCTTGACAGTCCTCCCCCTCTCCTAAAAAATCAGCAATGAGAACGGCAGAAATTAAAAAAAAAAAAAAAAAGAAAGAAAGAAAGAACAACATTAACCTAATTCATTTTAAAATTATTTTCGGCTTAACAAATGTTTCTTCTAATAAGTAATAATGATTGCTTTTTGCCTTAAATTTGAATTCAATAATAATAAAAGAACTAACATCGTAATTGCAATATAGGTATAAAATGTTTAGAAATCGGTATTAAAGCTGTGGGAAGTTTAGAAAACTCAAAATTTGTAGGTGAAGTTTAAAAATTTACAAATATCTAGCTTTGATTTTCATGAAAAAGGTATTTTTTACCGACATAAAAATAACACTATTTTTAGAAGGATACAAAACCTTACTATTAAACATGGTTTATTCAATAAGTATCGGAATTGATTTTTCCACCCGATGGAAAGGGGGTACAGAGTGTTTCTCTATGGGTAGGGAAAGGATGTGATGTAAGCTAGGAGACCCTTGTCAGTTGTCTCCTAACCGTCGAAGTGTGTAAATCTTGCCTAAAGTGAAAATGTGTCCATTCCTTGATCGTGAGAGAAAATGACGTGAGCCATCGAGCAGCGTTGCTCCATTAAATGTTGTGTTATATTGCACAAATCTGCTACGAAAACTTTGGATAAAATCCGTATGAATTACAAAGACGAAACCATTTCAAAAACCCGTGTTTGTGAATGGCTCAAAAAAACTAAAAGATGCCAGGGATGATGAAGACGCTTTTTTTTTTTTCGATGTAAAAGATGTGGTTCTTCAGTAATTTGTGATTATGGATAAATATTGAACAGTAGATTTTGTGCAGAAGTTCTCGAACGCTTGAGAATTCAGATCCGCAGCGTCCGAAGAGAAATCGTCGATACCCGAATGCTCCATCACAATAATACGGCCAGTCATACATCGTGAATTGTGAGGGAAGTGTTGACCAAACACAACGCTTCCCTAACAACTCTACATCCCAGGTATGGCTTCCATCGACTGAATTTTAAAAAAACCCTGAAAGGATGTTGTTTCGGAATGTTTGACAAGACGGCTTCAATGGAACGCCTAAACAACTTTGCGGTTGCCGACTTCTATTGTATGTATGAAGGCTGGGAAAAATGCTGGAAGCGGAGAATTAATGTAGGAGGTATTGATGCAAAATTATTACATGCGCTGTACATACATTATCAATAAATTTCTTTTAATTATTTCAAGTCCAAAACTTATTGCATAAACCTTAGAAGTTGAGAATATTGAGAGGAATTAAAATTCTATCTAAGAGATAGAATTCTTTTTTTCTTTTCCTCAGATGGATTTTAAATTTACTCCAAGCCTTTTCTATTTTACTTTTAAATTCCTACTATCAGCTCACACTCTCCCTATATATATCTTGTTCGAATTTTCAGTCGTTAATAAAATACTTTTTATTCATCCACTCAAGTTCAAATTCATTTTCTTAAACTTGTAGTGGATGACACTTGATGTTAATACAGTTTTTTCAAATATTAATTCATTTAATTAAATTTAATTGGTGAAAATGCAGTTGAACCCAACCACTTGGCGCGATTTCAAAAATTGCCAAACTTGGCGATTTTTTTTGGCTGAATGTTAAGTCTGCGAAAGGACCAAGGTAGCCACATTGGGCAAATTACCGCCAAATAATTCCTGTCGTCAAGGCTGGTTGGGCTAAACTGCATTCCAGCCATTTAATTTACAGGGTGAATTAAGAAACAAGCCATTGTTTCAACTATGTCATTTGATTGCAATGGCAAAGTTGATAGAGCGTCGGTGTAGAATCTTCATGCCTTCGGATCGAAGCATAAAATTTTTTTATTTGATTTTCAAATAATTAATTTTAGTTTTATATGGGAGAAAAAAAAATTTCTATTTAACAGGACATAAACTTAAGAATAAATACCGTCAGTGACGAAGCGTGCTGGAAAAAATTTCTTTTGCCACTTAATATTAGGATTGTGTCACATGATACCATATTTATATTAATTATAATTATTTAATAAAAAGTAACTAAAATAAAAAAATTTCTCTGTTGACCTAAGTAGGAATTGATTTTAAATTTTTTTATCTTACTTGTTTGTTAGACGTTTTGTTACATTATAAGCGATTAACTGAAAATTTCCTTTACAAATTGTCTAACTTTCATTAATATATACGCTGTGGGCGAATAAACAGTTTAAGATCAATGCAATACTGAAAGGAAATAAAACTATTTATTTTCATATAGTTGATTACTGTGTGTGAGTAGTTAAACTAAATGTATAAAAATTAGTTAATAGTTAAAAATAAATGTAATTAATTTGTGTTGTAATTATTAAGTTAATTATTGTTGTAAGTTAAAATTAAATGTATCACCCAATAGTTTTTATTGGTAACTCCTCTAGTGTTGTAGAAAATATATATCAATAAGACAGAATCTTTTTTTAAGGAAAAGAAATCAATAGAATTCAACTTTTATTTTATTTACTGTACAAAATTTTGTAGATGTATTAAAAATATGTATTTTAAAATATTCACAATTTCAAAAGCAAGAAATAAGAGGAATTGAAGATATTTTGAAAAATCAATCTTTCAAATTATCAATAACAAATGAACAAACAATCAATACGAAAAAAATTTCATGAATTTTCGTTTTCGTTCACTTAACAAAGAATTTTCTTTTTCTCATCTAACCTGGAGACATCAATGATATTATATATTTCATAAATTCAAAGCTGATATACCTGATATATAAAGCTGGTAAATGAATAAAATAGCTTTAATATAACAAAATGTACATCGTTCTACTGAAACATAATGATGCAATACACACAAAAAAACCTTTTCTAGTAATTAATCAATTTTTAAAAAGTGACTCTTGTGGCGCATCTCTATTAGCCGACTCGTCTGTCATCTAAAAAATTAATCAAATCTCAAATCTAAAGTTCAATTTAATGCTAAGAACAGGTAAAGTAATTAAAATAGTCATACGAAAACAGTTCAGGGATCTAGTCATTTGCTTTTCAAATCTTATTTAGTATTTTCTCTATCAAGGGGAATGCTCTCTACTAATTTTACTGTTCCTCACCACGAGTATTAACAACTTCCATAAAATATCAAAGATAAAATTTTAGGTAAACAAATCCACAATGGAGCAATTTCAACCAGACAGCGTTGTGTCTTAGTCCTTATAAATCACACAAGGACATCACTTTAACAATCATGCTACTGTAACCTTTCTACATCTCTCAAATTCAATTCTCTTTCGCTTTTACGCAACTTGATTATATCAATTCACAACATTTCTAAAGTTTATCTAATTTGTGTTACTTTGTTTCTTTTGGTTGTAAAGATGGTGAAAACTTAAACATAAAATTGGAATGATACCCCAGATATTAGTTTCGCGAACAGCCCCTGTTACAACCTTCTATTTTAATTTCTCCTTCTAAATTTAGTTTTACTGCTTTAGTTACTATTTTTTTTAATTCAACTTTAAGACAAGCCCTTGTGATTAAGCAATAAGTAGTAAATATGTTCGTCATTTTTGAAGAAGTAAAAAAAAAAAAATACCTCACAGAAAAGCGTAATTGGTTTCTTTTACAATGAAAGGTCACATCTCTAACGGTAGGGTTGTACCAAATTTCTTCGTAGTACCTTAATTTTATTCTTTTCATTTCCCATGATTAAGGACGGGTTGTGTAATTGTTTAATTTTACACACTTGATCGATAAAGACAACAAGTCATCAACTATTTGTGTAATACAGCAAAGTGGGTGTTTTAAAAACCAAGCCAAGGCCCTGTATCATAAAGTACAAACAAGGTTTATTCGCGGTTTCTAAAAAGTTTTTTTTATTATTTATTATTTTATCAGGTATTGTTTTAATCCAACTTAAGACAAGCCCATGTGATTAAGCAATAAGTAGTAAATATGTTAGTCATTTTTGAAGAAGTAAAAAAAAAAAAAAATACCTCACAGAAAAGTGTAATTGATTTCTTTTACAGTAAAAGGTCACATCCCTAACGGTAGGGTTTTACCAAGTTTCTTCGTAATACCTTAATTTTATTCTTTTCATTTCTCATGATTGAGGACGGGTTGTGTAACTGTTTAAGTTTTCACTTTTGATCGATAAAGACAACAAGTCATCAACTATTTGTATAATACAGCAGAGTGGGTGTTTTAAAAACCAAGTCAAGGCCCTGTATCATAAAGTACAAACAAGGTTTATTCGCGAATTCTAAAAAGTTTTTTTAAAAAAACAACTGCTGATTAATGATTCTAGACGCGTTCTGAAGATTGCAAAATAGACTTTTGTCGAAACTTAGTCTAAATGAATATTGCATAGGCTTTCGGTATTAAAAAGACATATTTTTTCTCAAATTGAATACGTTCATTAAAGAGTAAAAATGATGGATCGAAAAAGAGAAACTACCAATTTAAATATTTTAACATTCTCTTTCTATAACGCTTTAAAAACGAGGACATTTGGATTGCGCATCATACAATGATACAAACTCACCGATGGCTCAAGGGGCAATCAGAAAGAAGTAAATATAAATAAATGAAATAAATAATTAAGAGTTTTTCTCAGAAATATTTGCAGCAACACTTTCGGTAAACTCTGTCGTAACGTACACTTAGAATGAACATTAGAACGCCCACTTTGTGTATTGTTTGGCAACGTCTTGAGGACCAAGTTCAGGGGCACACGAGCGAACACGCCGACCCTGAACGTCTGAGGCTAAGAGGCGGGGATGATGATGCCTCAATTACAATAAAGACGTTTTGACTAAAGGAATTCTTACAGATTCATAAAATTAAGAAAGAAGTTGGCGAAGGAAAAATGTTTCGAGGTGTGTTTAAACGATTAATCAAGAAGTATAGGGTCTCCTCGATTTACGATTGTGTTCCGTTCCGACTAACAGGTCGCAAGTCAGATTTGTACTTTTTGACACTATTTTCATTCAAACACTCGATAAAAATTGTACATGAAATACAGAAATTCAATCTATTGTATGTATAATTATTGTACATTAGAATAATATGAAGAGCATATAATATGTACTCTATTGTACGTACTGTTAACAAAAATACAGTCTGAAATTATGTAATATATTACGAAATGGATCTAGATACGATTTGTGGCCTCTGTAGCCTAGTAGTTATGGTCACGGACTCGCGGTAGGCATTGCTTCCATCGAGTCGTAGGTTTGAGTCCCGATGTTAATAAAGACCCACGGTGTAGCGAGGTTGATACACGCTAAATTTGAGGAAACTCCAATTCACTTCATTGGAGTGGTGGGGAACTTTGAAGAATGAGGTGCCAGCTCAGGCATCGTCCTCGGCACTTGACGGAGGTCCGACACCAATAGCCCTCTTGTTGCTTTTGGTGCAACTTTAATAAACAAACAATCAATCGATCCAGATACGTTTTAGATAGATGCTTCATATGTTGTAGAGCAAAGGTGTCAAACTCATTTCTGGCTAAGGATCAGTTTCTACCAAACATGTGGGTCAAACTCCATGTAGTTATGGTAGATTCTCCTCCCCCCCTTTTCTGAGTTTATTTTCATAGCAGGAGTTTTGTTCCTTTTGATTTGTATCATAGAGCTTATGTTATTCGAAAAGATGTTTTATATTACATAACTTTAGTGCATTAGTAGCATTATTACGTATCAAGCGGATTATTTTGTTTCATGTATACCTAACCCCTTGACTGTGGCATATATTTTAAAAAAATGTATCAAATATGGGGGAAACTTTCGTGCTTAATTTTGTGTATTATATCAATAATAAGGTTAGAAAGTTATTACTTAAAAAAATTAATTGAAGCAGCTACTTTTTTTTAATGTTTTAATATACACGAGAAAAAATAATGGATTGTGGTTTACGTGAAATATTTCAATTATACGAGTAACAAAATTAATTAAACCGCTTTGTAATTTTAAAGTTAAATATGAGAAACTAATGCTAAACTTAATACAATGATATGAGTTTGATTATACGGATTTCATAAGTCCTTTATTATGATATATATCAAACTTATTGGAAAGGATAACTACGTGTGACGAATTGTGGTTTTTTACTTATGATTCTGAAACGAAACGCCAATCCACACTGGAAGACCCCATCTTCACCGACAACCAAAAAAGCTTGATTACTATAATCACGTTCTTGCTGACTGTCATTTGATCGAGGTTCAAAATTGCGAGATCCGTCGCCAATAGTCTCGTGTTGCTTCTAGTTAATAAAAACAAACCAAAAGTTCTTGTTGAATTTCGTGAAAGAAAAAGGAAAATAAACAATCCTATTTGTGGAAGAACAAGCCATTCCACATTGTCTATCAAGAAGTTTCTAGGCCAAAGTACAGCATCCCAGAGTTAGTTCAACCGTCTTATTCGCCGGATCTCGTTCCATGCAACATCTGTCTGTTTCCTAAGGTGAAATCTGCATTAAAAGGAACAAGAGTTGAGTCCGTTGAAGCTGTGAAAGAAAAAGCGACACGCGTCCTGATGGAGCTGATAGAACAATGCAATGTTTCGAACAATGAAAGCATTGGAGTACTTAAGCATCATGGAGCATTTTAGGGATAGAGGAGGGGTGTATATTGAAAGTGATAGTAAGTAAATATATATGAATTGAAAATAAAATGTTTTTTACAGCGTTAGTCTCGTAATTTAATAGTCACACCTTATATTATTAATCGAATTTATCCTACCGCAACAGCTGATCATCGACGATTAATATAATCATTCCCAAATTCACGAACTTAATTCATTTTGAAACTCGATTCTCGAATCTAAGCAATTTTTCTAATTTAAATGAGTGAAAATAGAATTAATTATCTAAAGCTCCAGAGCCATGTTATTTTTATCTTCTTTTCATGAGCTGATTAAAAATAGGAATAAAAGAAATATATAAATAAATTCTGTTTGAAAACCCTTTGAAAAAAAAAAGCCTTTATATATTTTTTTGAAAATTATAAAATTCTTGCCTTTCTATAATTAAGGCCTTACTTATAAATTAAGACCTTAACTTTGAAAAATCCTTTAAATGTTTAAGGTTAAAATATTGGAAAAGATGTTGAAAATTAGTGTAAATTCATAAAAAAGTATTTTTATGAATATTAATTTAAAATTATATGAGTAACATAATGCTTGAATGCCTTTGTTAAACAAAAAGGATTTCTAACAACATTTTTTTGTGGGCAAGTATTCAAGTTTTCTCGATGTGATTCGGTAGCACATCAAAAAACTTCTTGTAATATGGAACTGTTTTCTACAACCTGTGAATAGATCTTCAACGTATAATATTATCATTTATAAATATTCAATTTCAGTTTATAGAACTTGCATATAGAAACGCAATTTAAGTATTTCGAAGGCACGGATTTTATGCAAGAAAAAAAAATTGTAATACCTACAAAGAGATAAATTTCCGTTTTTAAATTAAACAAAAACGTTTTTTTTTTCCAGAAATAGTATAAACACCTGAATTTTTAAAAATGAGCAAATCGTTTTTCCCGCAAACTTGGAAAAAAGAGTAACAATTTTTTTTCCTTCTGAAGCTTTTAAAAAAGACCGAATTCGTTACTTTTCGAACGGTACGGTGTTCATCAAAAATTATATGACACACGTGTTCTGATTGCTATATAATAATAAAAAAATCGTATTCATTAGCCTTCACGAGGCCACCCAGTTCGTAAAATAAAGAACACGTAAACGTGAACCTTTCCCCATCCCATCCATTTTATAACGATGTGTTAGTTATTTATGCATAATTTAACCTTGCATGATACACCTTGACCTTGAAACGGATCGACTCCCAACCGTAAAAACTACATCTCGGATAATTGGTGACACGAAACCTTGAATTTGGAAAAATTTTACTTTTTTTTTTTTTTTTTTTTTTCAACTCATTTTAGTGATTTCGCTTTGCTCTATGTTGGTCGGATTCCGTGGGGAGAGTGAATAATACTTTTATATCGTGTCATTGAGCAATTGTTTCTCTCGTGATTTTTTTGTTCAATTAAGTAACATGAAAAAAAATTCAAGGCCCATGGGAGACATTGGGTGGAATTTATGGATGGTAGGGCGAATGCTCAAAACACATTAAATCAGCTATATGAAGGAAGACTCGTATCCGTTTTTGTTATACAGAAATGGTTGTTGAACACATTTTGCTAAAACCCTTCACCTCATTAAAAACACCCACCACAACTGTTTTCAGTCTTAAAATTGGATTATAGGATAACTGGATGGTTTAAAATGTTTTAATGAAAGAATCCGATCATGATTATGATCTATACTAAAACCTCGTTAAGCTCCGAGGATGCATTAGTAAGCGCCAGAGCATTCAGCGAGATCATTTCAACAAACTGCTAATAGAGAACCTGCGATCTAAAACAAAGTATTTTTTACTTTACTAAATATTTTAAATTATTTTGATATTAATTAGTACAATACACACACACACACACACACACACACACATATATATATATATATATAACCATAACACATAAACATTTGCACAGAAATATGCAGTTCCTTTTAAAATGAAAGTTATGGATCTTCTTACCAATTTGTACTACTTTATGATAAGAAAAAGTGTCTCATTCATTCATTTATTTCTTATGTTACCCCGCATTTTCGATCAAAGTTAATCAAGCGACCAGCGCATCGTCTAACCTAATTCACATAGTAAATTCATACAAATGCGTATACTTGACATTTTATGTACGTATACATTATTCACTTATAAGTATTGTGCTTCATGCATTATAATGTACAGACGCTCAAAAGTGTTATTATGCATATATATACCTATACTTTTCCTTATGTTTATTTTCTTCCATATGGGCTCACATAATACATTCATTTCTGATGAAAGTAATGAAAAGCATAGCGAACGCCAAGAAAATACAAAGGGAAATTCAGCAAAACAAAATGGCCACTCTGTGTATCAAATCAACATTAATCAAGATCTTTTCTACTGCACTTTTATTTAATTTCAGAAAATATATTCCTTAAAATATAATCTTTATTTTTGGACGTCAGATCCGATTATGATATCTTCTGTCATGTACGGACCTTGCACTTTGAACTGCAATCAAGTAAAAAATAATTTTAATACAACTACAACTACAATTGATACAATATTTATTACAATTTGATATAAACCTAACTTTTCATACCATCCATTTGAAGAGTTTAGAGACTAAGGTCTTTTTTTTAAAGATCTCTGATACAATTAACTTTCAAACTAACAGAACTGCGAAGAATTTCAAATTCTGTTCATAAAAAAACAAAAGACAATCTAAAATGAATTTATTAGCATTTGCGTAATGAAAATTTTGCTGAAACTAAGATAAATAAGTGCCATGAAACATTTTAGCTAATTTATCTTCTTATTTTAATATGAATCGTTCACTTTGATGCAACTCTTTACTTCATCCAAAAATTGTTAGTCTGAAGAAAGTTATTGAAACACTTATTTCAACTTTAATAAGTCGATACATTTCGTTTCTTTCATCTCTAAGCCGTTCAAAACAAAATGTTTACACTGAATATATCGTTGAGAGATTGTAGATGAGTCATTTTAAGCCTGTCTCGATTTTATAAAAAATAAAAAAAAGAAAAAAGAATTTTTGAACCTTTCATAGTATTACATTCAGTTCCATTAACCTACTTGAGATTTGAGTTCGATTAAACACCTTATCAATACGATATAAAAAAAACCTGTGCAACGATTTGTTTGGGTTTCAAGTCCACCCCAAAAATATTCGAAAGCTCTCTCTGTCCATCCACAGGCCCTATCAAATGCGGTCACTTCGTTAAAAAGTTACTTTGAAACGAATTCGAGGAGGTGTTTACCGACAGATGTGCTGAGGTGAAGTCATAGGTGGGCAGATGATAAGTCTCTTATCCCATAAGCTCACCCCTTATCATAGTGTTAACGGATGCGTGATAAAAAGCGTTGATGACAAACTCGGTTTATCCAGAAGTCAATTTTAATAGTTTACTATATCTTGAAAAGAAACCATTTGTTATTTCAGTAAGACATTCTCTCAGAAGTGGCCATTTCGTTGGCGATGGTGTCGGAAGAGCAAGGACGCGGTATTTTCTAGAAAAACGAAAAATAATCGGACGCATGTCACAAATAAACATATGAAGAATTTAACCGTCAAAACAACTCATTTCATAAAATAAATTCCGCGGTTAGAATTTGAGTGGATTAGATTGATTAGATTAACATAGTTCCAGAAATGATGTTTCGGCTATTGGCAACAGTCTAGATTAGTTTTAGACCATTGAATAAAAAGATGATTGCTTCTTTGGAAAATATTTTTAGGACAATCATTTTTTATTTTTATTTATTTATTTAGATACATGAAAATAAATGTTAGTGAAATTCAGATTGTAATTGCTTAAGGAACGTTGAAGGGTATTACTTCAGAAATTTCGAGAACGAAGCGCCTGTTATTGTACTATTATAAAACGCAAAGGCATAGACAGCATTTTCAGTTCTATAGTGGTTTTCGCATTATATTTCTGATTCGGGTGAATTTTCACAATGTTTGATTTATTTGTTACCCTTCTAATACAAGTTTTTGAATTCCTCAGTAAAAATGCGTAATCGTTTTCTTCGAATAAACGCTCGGTTTTAGTGAATAAAACCAAAAAGAACGCTGAATAAATTTAATAACGGCGAACTGTTTGCAAAATTATATTTTACTTCGGATTCCAAACTTTATTGAAACTGCTGACTCTGAGCGTCGTTATCAACTCTGAGTGTTTCATTTCATTGCTGTTGTAGGAATTATTTTTCAATATGGCAATGAATTAAACAACTTCGAATATTATCCACTGTTGCCATAAAATGTTACAAAACTTATTACATAAATAAACAATGAATAAGAACAGGCATCCATAATCACTTGCATAAATATATTATAAAAACAAATAAACTGTTTAAAAAGAAAATAAAGCTAAGTTCCAATGTTCTGCCACTAAAGACCCGTCGTGTAAATGAGGCTGATAAACATTAAATCTGCTGGAACTCAAAGTCCTCCTGTAAGCGTGGTGTAGACATTTGGAGAGGGGGCTGTCAGCTCAGGTGTCGTCCTTGTCACTTGACCGATGTTCAAGATTACGCCAATATCCCTCGTATTACTTCTCAATGCGACGTTAATAAACAATAACATCACATCGCTCTGCCTAAAAATACAATGAATTCTTCAAAACACGAAGTAGAGTGGAGTTCAGGAAAGATTCAGAGCTTCTTTTCTCACCAGATGTGAACCCAAACTAAGCTTCAACATTTGGGATTACATAGTAATATTTGGTCAACGAACTGTCTGCCGGAGCAATGTAACTATAAGAATTCCTTTTAGTTTTATTACTTCCTTTAATACATTTTTATCAAGTTTATTCGAATCTTCTGTCTCCGTTCATTTCCGGATGTTGATTCATGCAAACAGATTAAGATATAATTTCACCTTCACATTTTATATATACTATTTCTGGATACAGCCGAGGTGAGAGATTAAAACGTTGCCTTAGTAAGAAGGTATTATTATCTTCTGTAGTGGATACAAAGATATGTCAAGTATGTATTCAGATTAAGCTCTTTCAATTTGATTCTATTTTAGTTGCACTTCTGTATAATTCATCCTCAATTTACTTTTCTTATACCACACAAACTTAGGGTTTTGTAATGCACTTTGTTTAATTTTGTTACTTTCAGGCTCTTAGTCTGTCTCGTAGAGTTTGTCGTGGACACTTGAAACACAACTGGATATTGCGCATTCTTACCTCGATTTCCACCAAAATGTGGTATTGGAAAAGCACGTCCCATACAACTGAGCTTTAAACACCTTAAGCGTATAAAGAAGCAAAATATCTGTTCGAGCGTCTTCCTCTCCATTCCACCTTGATACAAAATGACGAAAGCCATCACGAGTAGTTTATTTTATAGCAGTAGAATGCACATTTCTTTAATTCGAGATACAGTTTTGTACAGTGTGTTTGTACAGTTTGTATTTGCGTACAGTTTTTGATTAGTATCTACGTGTCCCCGTTCGGACAAAGACCCACAAAAGAAGTAAAACAGTGGGGAACTTCTAACAAAAAGTAGTCTTCAGTCTTTATATTAAGAAGCGTTTGAATAGCATTCGATGACACTGCTTGCAGGAAAGTCGATCGATAAAAGTTCCAAACACAATTATAATTGTTGAAATAAATGATGCTCAATGCACTGTTCAAAGATCATCACTATTCTAGCTATGTAGTGGTATGTTAGACAGATAGATAGTTCACGAATCACTATAGCACTTAATAGTATGAAAACTTTCAAATGTCTGAGGGTCTTTGTAACTGTAGGTATCGATAGTCCTTAAAACTTTTGAGGATCACCACTACTCCGATTGGTGTAGGTTGCGTTAAATAATAGGATAGCTAGAGAATACTATTTAAACTAATTTATTGCAATCCATATAAATATAGATGAAATTTATAGTAGGATACGGCAATTGTTGCACTTACATTTGTTCTGCTAATATTACCCTTTTTAGGTGCTAGGAAATCGGATTTGATAAAGTCAAGACTTGACCTGAAAGTTCATGGAAAACAGAAATGTCGTTTGATTTTTCACACCATTCCAGCTTCCTTTGCTCGGATGTGAGGGAAACCATCAATGAACTTGTTAAGTGTGATTGACGAATTTTCTTTTAATCATCAAACGTATTTGTAACTCTCACTGTCTGTTTGGAAGTAGCTTTAATCTCTGTGACGAAAATCGGGACTTAGAAATATTGTCAGTTCAGTGAATCAGTTCATTGGTTAAAAGTATTCAGTAGGTAGAGCTATTGGGTGACTGATACGAAAATAAAAAAGAATTTAAATGAGAATTGCTTTGAAAAGAGATACTGTTCAGTGTGGGGATGAAATGAATCTATCTTTGAGCTCTAAGTATGAAAGGAATAATAAAAGGAAACTTCAACTAGAAGTTAACAGAGTATATAGAAAAAATTTCAATAAAAAATCTAGCCGATAACTTGACTCGATTCCTCAATGTCACAGACTAATACACAGAATTGCTGCATCTCTCCCATGCGGCCACAACTCAGTTTCTTTTCTGTTAAGTCTGCCGTCTTTCCCTCTCGACTGCATAGCGAGAAAGCTGATAAAGGAAAACTAATGAATGAAATTCTTTTCAGAGTTCCTACCTGTTTGTATAAACTTTGGAAAAAGAACGTAGTAACAGAATAGAACTAATAGAGCAGAATAAGATTATTTTGCCATAAGAATTGAAAATTATTTTTCATTCCCAGAAAATTATTTTGAGAAGTGCATTGCATGAATATTTAATTCTCTGATTTCTCCATTTTTTAACAAAATCGCTTCGAAAATTCTACATTTTTTAATTGAATACTTTAAATCTACATAAATTTGGAAACTTAAATGTATAGCAAAGTTTTCCTTTAAGTTTTTTTCTAATACTGATTTAGATCATAAGAACAAATGTTCAAGAAAATCAATCTTAGATAAAAAAAAAAAAAAAAAAAAAAATTTCAGATGCACGTGGAAATCGCCGGGTTAGGATTTCAAAAGATAAATAACTGATAAAATACCAGTGTACATTTAATTCCATTGAATTCATTTTTAAATGGTTTAAATATTTATGTAGTACTTGTTGACATATGTTAGTTATAAGAGAAGGTGAGTTTTTTAACCTTGATTTACTAAAATATTACAACATAAATTCATAGATAAAAGTAGGTAATTCGGACATAAGATATTTATTAGTAATTACTTGCACTGTTATTGAAGATCCATGAAAAAAATGAGACGTACCTAATTTCTATGAAATTCTGAATATCCTTTTTGATAAAAATTCTCGGAAAAAATATGAAAAAGAATTGCGGTGTTTCCTAACTTTGCGATTTGTTCTAGTGATAATCCTAATTTTTACCGAACAAATGAACGCATCATTCCAGTTGATAATTTGATGATTGAAACAATGCGATCTTATTTGTTGTAATGCTGAAAATTATTTATAGAAATTGGACCAGACTACTAGGATATCTCCACACCATTGAGAACAAAGCGAATATTTCAGTGATTCCGTAAAAACACCCTGACTTAGAAGATGCATGCTAAGGACTTCATACCCATGCACATAAAGCCTGTTGTTCCGGACCAGAATGTTACGAAACACAAATTGCTTTTTTCTTAAATGGAGATACCACGCCCCGGTATTACTTTCATCTGCGGTCATAGTTAAAATATCATGAATCAAATCGATAGAATGTCATAAAAGGATGACAACGAAGTTCTTGTATCCAATGGCCAATCCTTTGTCTACTAAATCTGTGGGTATACCCTATATACGTCAGAACGTAGCATTCAATATAACAACTAAGCACTTATCTTACCGAATTCATCGGGTTCCGAATCCTTATTAGATTTAAAGATGAGGATCTGATTCTGAGTCTATGTAATTTCATCGTGGTTGTGATTTGATCACTCCTTGCACATGTTATTACAATAACTTTATCCAGATATATTCACTAACCTTTAATAATTCTTATTTCAGCAACATAAGTCACGTTTCATCCATTGGGAAAGATTTCAGTTGAAATGACACTACGTTAAAGTTCTCTAAAGGTTTATTTGAAAGGGGAAACGCGATAGATTCCCTTTTATAACGTGAGGTTTTCAAATTGAATTCCTGTTTATTGGACTTTTCTCAGATTTCAATTTTTATACGTATTCCTTTTATTGTTTTTTTCCTTCAAAACGAAATTCTAGATGGACAAAATGAACTGGAAAAAGATATTGTGTTTAGTTAGGAAAGATATTTCTTTTGCTTCTGTCCAAACTGAACAACTTAATTACATTCCACTTTAAATTATTTATACCAATTATATCAAATACGATTTTTTCCTTCTTTCGTAATTGTTTCGTTAAGCAATTTTTCTTTTTCTTTTTTAGAATTTTTGAAATTTTTATTTTTTTATTTTTCTCATATTTTTTTTATACTTTAAAAATATTTTGATAATTTCGTAAGTTTTCATAGTAATTTTAAAATAACTTTTTCTACCATTTTAATTCTTGCTTCTATAATAATTTTAATTATTTCAATTATTTTGCATATATATATATATATAATGATACAAAATAGGCATGAAATACAAAATAAAATACAGATTTAATTACAATCTAGGTAAAAAATAATATAATACAAAATACATTTAGAAATAAAAAAAAAGACTTAAAAATAGTAAGGGATAAAAGAAGATACTGATAAAATTGAGTAAACAACAGTATAACAAACTAAAGAATTATTGTAAAATCATTGCCGATACAGGATAATTATAAAAATAACTAAAGTAAAAGATATTTTGAAATTTTTTTAAAAGAAGTAATTTTTTAAGAAAAGTAGAGTTTTTCTAATATTCCCAACTGTCCCCAATCATATATATATATATATATTAGTATATATATACATACTAATTTTATTACATTATAATAAAAAATAACTCATTAATAATTAAAACTTTGGTGAGGAAATGCTTTTATTATTTATACACAATGTAATCAGGTTTCATATACTTCAAATTTTGAACAATCAAATGTTCCTCACCCACATTTTAATTTTTAAATTTAAATAACACAGACTCTTTTGATATGCCATCTAATAAATAATGTAGGTGAGCCAAAAATGCAAAGCTGATTTATTGAATTTAAATTGAGAAATATATTTTTAAATATTATTAATTTTTTGACAGCATTCAAGCTATATGCTAATGTTTATAAGTAAATATTTTTCTAAGTTTTATTAATCACTATCAATAGCTGAATAAATTATTATGATTTTTCATCTTACTCACACGTGGAAAGCACTAGTTCATTTTAGTGGCAATATAATAATTAATAGATAAGGAAAAAAATCACCAGATATACTCTGTTCCACTCTGAATTGTTTTTACAAATATAAGACAATTTTAAAATTGTTAGCACTTCTACCTTTTTTTTTTGTAACGCTCTTGCGAAAGCATATTAATTTTATTATTATTGTGCAATTTATTTTATTTTTATGTAACTAATTAATTTTATTATATGTAACTCTCTTACGTTAGAATATCAAACTATTATTTCTTAATTTTGTATCTTATGTAATTTGGTATTAAGTGATCAGAAAGAAAGAAAATATTAATAACAATTTAAATTTAAGAGCAGATATGTTTAATTTCATGTTTTAAAGTTATTTTATTATTTATTAAACTAAAACCATACACTATAATGCAAAAAAAATCTCTCAAAAAAGGCGAAAAGTTGTAAGATATTTATACACGTGATATATAAAAGAGACAGTTCTCTTTTGAATACAGATTCGTAAAATTTGTTTTCGGTGCAGCACATGTGTTCCGAGGGAAAAAACAAATTACAGAAAAAATAAGAGACAATACACGCATAACAATTGAAATTTTGTTATTAAGATTACAAATAAAAGTAATAAAATATAGTTCTATTTAGTTTTCTCGAGCCTAAACTAGAAAAAAAAATGCAGAAATAAAATAATTTAAAACGAAAAATTGAATTTTTGAACACTTTCAAAAAAAAAAAAAAAAACTTTTGAAAAACTGATTTAGTTCAATATTAATTGTATTCTATTTTCATAATAAGTTCATAAAATAAGTAAAGAAATATATAGATATGTTCGAAGAAAAATAATCATAATCGGAAATAAATGATCTGATGTAAAACTAGTGGCCGATTTAAAAAATATATAGAATGTACAAAAGTAAGAGTAACTTTGATACAGTTAATTAACACTGATCCCTGACGGCTATCCTTGCAAGAAAGACTGTACAAAACTTAAAATAGGTACTCTTTGATGGAATTTTGACCAAATTTCTTATAAGTTCTATATTTATGTAAATTTTCTCCAAATCTTTCTTACCAAATAATTAACTTCAAATACATTCTATTTTTACACCGTTTATGATTTTAAAATACTTCATAAACTTCAATTACGATAAATTAAATTTACAATTAAACATATTAATTATTTCTATTATATATATATATATATATATAAACATTACATTAATTTTCTTAAAAAATATTTTCAATATACAATATTTTGAAGTCAAAAATATATGTCTATGAAGTCTGAGAAAAGTGCGTAAATGAAATTAAGCTTGATAAAAATAAATTCACTTAAGAAATCATGAATGCTGAATTCGTAATATATTTGTTTTAAATTCAGTTAAATTTATTATAAATAATTCAATCAATTTTCAATCTAATTGATAATTTTGTATAGGTTCCTCATTTAATTGAATTTTATAACATTCTTAAGAAAATAAACGATGTTCAGACAAAGAGGAAATTATGTTATAATGGAGTATCTGATACAATAAAAATTGAATTAATAATAAACTTACAGATGTATAAAACTTACAAGTTTATATATCACTTGAATTGCATAAATTATACGTTTTTTAAAGAGAAAGAGACAAAGTTACATATAACATAGAAACAACTGTTACAAGTATTTAAATAATTTTTAGTAACTCATAGTTAAAAAGAAAAAAAGAAAAGAAAGAAAATATATATTCGCGAATCATTTAAGCGAAGACGAATGATTTTGAAAATATGGAATTCTCCAGAAAATTTCTTGTACATGGCAATGATACGAATTATTATTTAGAATTCATATAATTAAACTGTGATTTACAATTAACAATTATTTGAATTACTCGAATAAAAATTATTTATTGTTCTAGAAAGTTAACATACGTTGCTTTAGTAGTTATTATGTGCGTTAAATTTTAGTCAATTACACCTATTGTGCGTAACTGATTAAAATTTGACAAGATTTTATTCAAATTAGTTAAATTGCCTATTTTTCAATTAGTCAAAAAGGAATGTTCACATTTTAACTTTCACACCATCATTTAAGCTCAAAAGTCAAACAAAAAATTGTATAAATAGCTAATAAAAAACACTTTTCCGCAATTTCAAGTGAAGTTTAATTATATATTTAGCGTAATTTTCTGAAAACTTCCAGCATTAACATTCTGAAAAGCATATAAATTGCTTTCGTAATTAAAATCTGTTATTAAGAAATTTTTCCATTTAGAATTTTTTTTTCAAAGAAGAGATTAAACATTTTATTTTAAAATTTGATAAAATAATGAACAAAAAATTTGAAATAAAAAAATTATAAAGAAAAGACGAAATATTTTATTTTAAAATTTGATTAAATAATGCACAAAAAATTGTTTTAAGTTTTCTGTCTTTACATTTCTATTCACAGCTATTTTTTCCATAATTAAATTTTAAAAAAATAAATTAAATCTCGGTACTCACTCCCAGTGACAGCTTGAAGCAGTAAGAACGCTATCCACGCTGTGCTCAAGAGCTTCATGATCCCTGGTTTGTTTTGCCTTGCGGACCGGCGAATCCCACACTTTTATGCCAAGCGATGGCTGACATGACGTCACCAACATCGTAATGCTTGTTTTCTCTTTCAGAGAATTTTTTTTTTCTTTTCTTCCTTCACGGTCTTCTCATGAGCGATTCGATTGGCATGGTATAACACCTCTTTCGCAACCAATCAAAATAAGCTTTCATTTCACCGTGAATATCCGGTGACCACGTGTGGGGTCAAAGGTGTTTGAGATATTTATCGGATCTAACGCGCGATAGAGACTTCATCCTGTTTGTCCGAAGGAAAAATGTCAGGAAAACCCTATGGTGGTGGACAAGTGTTGTACTCCTGCGTCAATTCGGTTGTTTTGTTTCTCGGGTGACTTGTGTTTGTTCATAGAATTTGAAATATAATCGTTTTATTTTGATGAGATCAAATTTGAAGAATATTTCACGAAACTGATTGGAAATTGCAGACAAATTTGATATTAAAATGTGACATTTATTAACATTATAAATCACTCACACAACAATGTATTTCGGGGGGGGGATCATCAATTCATATCCTGGAGTTTTGTAAGTGTAAGCGAAAAACCAAAAACAAAAAAAAATTCTGCATCGACAACACTGTAATGTATATTTTTTTAAAGAAAATTATATTTGATTATATTCGAACGTCCTCGATATACGACCACCACTAACATCCACGATTCTAATATACCCATCGAAAATCGTTAATATGTCCAATAAATGAATGTCACCTAATGTGTCTGAGATGACCAGAGTATTAAAATAATTATTGCTTCATTCTTTTCTATTGTATTCCTCTTTTTTCCCATTACACGTCTGTGATGTACGAGGATGGTTTGAAAAGAGCTTGTTTTTGGTGAAAGAGGGCATTGCAAAAGCAATTTGATGGTACCATTGTGTGGTGTCAAATGTTAAACAGTGTCAAAACAAATATGACACTGATTTAAGGGTTTGCTTTCATTGGTGACGTGTCGAGTTGTCACCCTCGATGAAACCTGGATTTATATCGTACTCGCTTCATTATAAATACAAAGAGTCACAGAGATATAATAAATAATCAATCAATAGATCGTTCAGGAATTTTTTCTGAGATTAGAATGATTAAAAATTAACTTTTTTTTATAGATGTAGAACAGGGATTTCGTTAATGTAATGTTAATAATACAGAATTTCTACCTTTTTCTTTAAATCTAGACTATTCTATTTATTGGAAAGCCATAACGTGCATCCGAAAAAGCAAAAAATAATGAAGGTTTCTGAGGAATTACATTTTTTCTCCGTTTTTAAAAAAGATTCGTTTTCCTATTTTAATGACTTGTTTGTGGGTTTTCCAGTTTTTTTTTTTTTTTTTTTAATATATTTAATAATTTCAAAAATCTCGGAGAAAATGTAATTCCTCAGAAATATTCATCATTTTTACGACGTTTTTATGTATTTCACTTGTGTGTGTGTCAGTATGTCATCACATTTTCAATCGATAATTTAACCAACTTCCCATCAAGCTACAGCTCTGAAACTTTGGAAATCGTTCTTACTCGCCTAACAATGCATTATTTAGACATTTGCGACAAGTTTTAACTAATATTTTCTTTAATAATGCAGTTTAGCCCAACCACTAGGCGCGATTTCAAAAATTGCCAACCTTAGCAATTTTTTTGGCCGTAAAACGGACCAGGGTAGCCACATTTGGCAAAATACCGCCAAGGGTGGTTGGGTTAAACTGCGTTCCAAGCATCTAATTTACCGGATGAATTAATTAATTTTAGTTAGTTTTAACGTTTTTATGTATTTCACTTGGTGTGTGTCTGTCTGTGTGTGTATCAGTGAATCATCAAATTTTCGATCGTTCATTTAACCAACTTCCCATCAAGCAAGAACTCTGAAATTTTGGGAATCGTTTTCTTACTTGCCTAACAATGCAATATTTAGACATTTACGACAAGTTTTAACTAATATTTCAATATTTTTTTTAATAAACTTTGCCACTATATAAAAACATTGTTTTTAAAAACGCTGGTTTTCATCTCGAATTATTATTTTCTCTTACGGATGTACTTTATTGCTTTCAAATAGATAAAAAAAATAGAGAGATTTGAGGACGAAAGCAGACATTCCATAGGATTAACATTATATTCAGGAAATCAAAATGGCCCATAGACGAGAGCCTTAACCAAACATTATAATTAAAAATTCTGCTTATTTTAATGACAGTAAAACTTGATTCATTTCCTATATATTTCTATAAATAAGATCTGGTTAAATTATCCACTCTTAAAAGATCATATTACACTTGTTTGCACCTGTAAAGTGTGCTCAACCATCTAGCTACTTCCTCTATCTCTTCTTTTCTCTAATCACTCAAACACTCCCAATCTCTCTGTCTCATTTACTCCATTTCTTGTATAATAATGATGATTTATACAAGTCACGGTTCCTTCACAAAGCGAGGATCTCAATTCAAGTAAAGTATAAGGTAGTCCGAAAGGTTAATTCATGGGTAAGTTCATGAGAACTCTTTTCGGATGCCTCTTAAAACACCAAAATTGATAGCAACAACCGAAACAACTTGTTTCCAATTAATCTGCTTCATGGAAAGCGAAGACGGCCAAAAAAGTGACGACGTTCTACTCATGAATATCTTCGAACAAGAAGAAGCGGTCACTGGATAACACTACTGTCAGTTTCCACTGCCAATCCTAAAACAGGTACTTTTTGAACCGGTCTTTTGTTTACTATTATTATCATCTGCTATTTAATCACATTCGAGATATCTTTGGTCAATTTATTTACATTTAATTTTGTATTTAATTTATTATTTTATAACTTTTTTTTCGGTCATTCAAGTTTCGCATAGGATGTACCAATCGTGTCCCATTTAATTTATCTGGAACTTTTTGGGGGAAAATATGACCATCATACTAAGGCTTGTGTATCGTTGAAAAGTGAATTTTTTTTTCCTTTTAGGATAGCATTATAGTAACGTATACTCTAATGTAGATTGGGTGACGCCCCGATTGCGCGTGCATTTGATCCATCGCAAGTTAATTAGACTGATTAGCAAGTTCAAATAATCAAGTTCTTTTCTAACTTTTATTTTTCCTGATAGAATACATCTAAATAATATTATAAAATACTACTTATTTTGCGAGTGAACAACCGGATCCGAGTCGGTACTAAATGTGTAAGCTGAATTCGACAAAACATTCATTTGTGTGTGTGTTGATAATCACTTCTTAGTAATCATTGAGTCAAACCTTCCAATCGCTTTCCCATACTAACATACTTATCCTCTTAAACTTCTCTCTACGTTGCTCATAAATACTAACTCCTCAATCTTATTCACTACACTGTAATATTTCTAATTTACAGAAGTCACTATTTATTTACAAGAAGACGTTCTCCAAGGAAATAGCGTCCAAGCAAAGCCCCAAGAGGTTTCGGAAATACACGCGAGAGCCCCGGTATAATTGTAATGAAAATATGAAGAACAGCCTCCTCTTGAATAGATAAAGTGAGAAAAAACATAAATTGAAATCAAAAACTGAGTAATATATCAACGGTTAAGTAATTTAATTAAATATGACGCTTTTGTGTTGAGTGACTACATGTGCACTTAAGACTTTCCAAGGTCTTAAATTCTATATCATTACAAATAAAAAAGTCAATGAAAAATGAAACAAAAATAAAACAAAACATCTCAAAAAAATTAAATGCATACACTAAAAACCTTCAGGTACAATAAATTATACTAATATTTAGTTTAATGTCATTCATGAGAAACGTTATCGACAATAAGCAGACGTAAAATATTTATTTATTTATTTATTTTCAGAATTATTGCAAGAACAAAATTTTTTTAGTAAGTAAATTGCAAATTTTAAGTATTTACGAATATTCAGTTTTAAACTCATGTAAATCAAAGCTGTTGAAAATCATTCTGCTGACAATTGCTCATTCCATTTCCATGTTAATCTTTTTTTTTTCTTTTTTTTTAATTGCACATAAATTTGCAGCCTAGGTGATTCAGTTAGTTGTTTAAATAATTTTTTACATAGTTTGAGTGTTTAACAACATTTCCCGAGTATTCATTAACTGAAGGTCATAGGAATATCTCTTGCCTCGACAGTTGAAATGTTTTTTTCTTAGTCAGCTTTTTGCTTGAATTACTCTCTCGCGGAACAACAAAAGAACAGTAAAATTAGCAAAAAATATTCTTAGAGTTAATTTTCATTCTTCGTCTTCCGTGGATTTTTTTGAATAAAATGTACCAAATATATGCGTCATTGCGTATTTCTGTTATTTTCACTACTGTTTCAACACTTACGACGTGTTCACTTCACTATTAAAATGACTTAAAAAGTAATTTTACTTATATTTAGTTAGGTTTGTTTCAGTTAGCTGATTTTATAGGAGCAAAGGCGCATTTTCATGCTCGAATATTTCCCCTTTCATGAGAAAACAGTGAACAAAAAATTCAGGTGGATTTCTTAAACGTTCTACGTATAAAATATGATGATTTGAAAATATGTGATGAAAATATAAAATTTTGCATTTTCTCTAGATTTTACAGTTAAAAAGGAGAGGGTGCTTAAACGAAGATCAATATTTATGAGAGTTTGAAAAATATAATGTTAGATAAAAGAATTTGAAAATTCTAAATAAACGTGTCATGTCATTGAGCAAAATATTTTTATTCGCATTTTTCTCAAAATGTAGTTTTGTTTTTTTAGGATTCTGGTACACTTTCCTCAAAATTTATTATATCCATTGAGGTGATATTTTCCATATTGCAACATGAAGTTATTTCCTATACAATGGACACAGTTTTTTTTTTTTTAAACAAGATCTTGCAAATTTTAGGCATAGCACAATATTTGCATAAAAATTAAAGGAATTTAAGACATAAAATTTAAAACTTTATTAAATTCAAATTTTGAAATTATAATTATGTTCAATATATTGAACGTTATGTTTCTAAATACTCTACAAATTTTTACGTTATAAATGGAGCGGATATTATACAAAATGTGCCTTAAAATTAAGTACACAATTAAAGAATGTAAATAAAATTATAAATTATTAATTGCTTATGTATAATTATCAACGAATGTATTTGTGATTTTTTTTTTTTTTTTTGCAAAAACAGTTGCTCAAGTTTGCAGATGTCTCAAATTTAAAGTATGACTACCACTGATTTTCATTTTATAAATCGTGGATTACTTAAATTGGGAATAAATAAGTTCATTTTTTCCTTGTAGTTTCTTTTTTTTTAAAAAAAAAAAAAACTAAATACCGAAATTGTGCTACCATCTGTGAGACTCATATGAACAATTTTAACAATATTGCTCGTTTATTCGATAAATTAATCGCGTGAATCGAGAATAAAAAAAAAATAGTCATAGAATCTGGAAATTTTTCTGATCCCATCACAAAATTTTAATTTGTAAAGAGCACTTATTAGTTTTTTTTTTTTTTTTTTTTAATTCTAACAAACTAATTTTCTTTTTAAGAAATTAAAATTAATTCTTATCGATAAAAGTAAACTCAATTAGTATAACATAAGATTATAGGAAAAATTCTATCACAATATAAAATAAAACTGCTAATTTTTCATTCAGAATTGTTAAAAGCCGACCTAGAATAAGCAGAACATTTTTTTTTTTACGGAAAAGCATCCCGACAAACATATTTGGTGTTGAAATAGCGATGAAATCCCCTTGCATTGGATAGACTTGCTCATTCATAACTGTCAGAATGAGACTGACATCGACCACTTTGGACTTTTCTGGCTTTTGTAATATTCGTGTATTGTTTTATATGCATGATTATGGAAATAAAATCGTTTAACAACTTTTGTTGAACATTTTCGAAACAAGTAATATATAAAGTAAAAGCTGTGTTTTTTGGAACGAAATTGAAATTAACATTATAATCTTGTCGTTTTAAAATAAACATCAAATAATTATATTTTTAACTCCCATGAATTCATTATATAGCTTTTATACTTATGTGTTGCTAATTGAAATTAGTTATTTTTCATTAATTCATTTAAACTTTATAATGTAACTGTTACAATTCATTGGATTCTTTCCCTTGCTCTATTTTAATACTTTTTGGTTCCATTGAATACATTAGCACATGTTGATTAGTCAACAATAAGATGAAATGCTTTCCGTAATAAAAATAAATAAATAAATGAACATCGCACTTGCAAAACTTTTAATACTAACTTAAGGTCAAGTCTCGTTTCTAAAGAAAACTGCGTTAAATAATTTTGGCTTAAGATTAGTTCAGAGGCAATCAGAACGAAAAGGAAGGTTTAAAAATTCATTAGTAAAAGTATATAAGGCTCGGTAGTTAGTTAAACTATCGTTAATGTCGCAACCTATACCGCTTAGGTGATATTATAAATTCGTGATTTTTTCTTGCCCGCAAGAATTTTCCCAAGGGGAGAAGATACATGACTGTATGAAATGAGTAAGATGTAATTGAACACTACTAATTTTAATATTCTTTGTGTTTTGTCATGCTTTCATGCGGTTGTCGCGTTGAAGTGAATAAATGTAGTATTTTGATTAAAAATGAATTGATATTTCTTCAATGTGCACTTTAGCTAATTATGAGCTGAAGCACAATGCTATGGAATTAGTAAATTTTCCTCAAATACATTCACAAAAACCTCACGACAAATAATAACTATTATTTTTCATCTTTTTGAAATTTTTTTTATTCAAATGGATGTATCACTTTTTTGATCGAGAGATAGCGATCCTCCACACTTGTTTTAGAACTTTCGGTTTAAGTTATCTGTTGAATTAAGTTGCATAATTGTTTTTATACGTTGCCTCTCATTTTTCTTTCAGAATAAGAAAATGAATAGCAAATATTTTTCTTTTGTCAAGTCTTTAATATATTTCGTTGTTTTCCATAGACTTAAATCCTGCATAGTTAAGCAAATCTTTTCTATCACATGGAATACCTTGTTTTGAAACAACTGATTTAAATGTGTACAGAGTTCAAGTAATATTATGCTTGTGTAAGAAAACCTTTTGCTTTCAAAGTGAAACTTCTCTTCAAATCTTTGATCATTTGGAATAAAATCTATAGTAAAAATTGAACATTTTTTAACAAATCTTTTTTTAACAATCGTGTTATCGTAATTTGTGCATAAGCATGTATCTAAAAATTAAATGAAAATAAGGTCATAATTTTAAACTTATTTTTACCTATAAGTTCGGGAACATGATCAGATTTCTAAAAAAAAAAAAAAAAAATAGATATTTTCCTTGGCCTTTAGTATTAGGTTTCAGGTATTACGTCTTTCTCTGTAAAATAAAAATTAAACAATCAGTTTCTATTCCAGTATAGAAGATGAACTATATTATAAGCAGGGAAAATTTGTAAATGTATGTAGGGGGAGACCTATTGAAATATTCTTAATAATTTATCAGAATATACTCCTATTCTATGTTTTACAAACACACACACACACACACATACACACACACACACATATATATATATATATATATATATATATATATATATATATATATATACATGAGTGTTATACTAAAGTCAATAATTAAGGTTACAAGGACCTTTTTTTTTAGCATGTGATATTCTTAATAATGATTGATTTATTATATTCAGATTTTTGAATACACATACAGAATGTTATTAGTCAACAATAACATGAAAAATAAACAAGAGTGTATAAGTAAATGATTCATGGGTTAGTCCAAAACATTCAAATATCATTTGGGATATAAAGGATATGGCCGCATAACACTGTTTCACATTGGACCTTCAGACTGCAAATGAATTTGTCGATCATAATTTGTAGCCACAAATTCCATTCTTCCAATAGCGAATGCATTTTAAAATCTGAAGGGGTGTGCTTGACATCGAACATTAGCTATTTCTAGAGTATTCCAGATATGTTCTACAGGATTTAGGTTCGAAAATCTCATTGGCCATCTAGTTAATGTCTAAATCAAATTCCAATCTCACTGTATTTCAGACAGTTTTAGATGTTAAATGAAATTTGAATTTCTTCAATTCGAGTATCTCCTTCTTGTTGCAAAAATCATTTGCAACTGTCTCACCTTTGATTTTTTCACATAATCAAATGCTATTTTTACCGCCTAATACCGTCTCGTTGATTCAGCCACTCGATCAGGGTATTACAACAGCATTTAAAATATACTACATAAAGCAAGCGCTTAAATATATAACACATCAATCAATAACTCCCGAGACTAACCCAGAGATGGCGCTCGTAGTAAACCAGTAACCAAGTCTTTCTAGAGTACGAACCTTTGCTTGAAACGTGTCAAAATTTTAAGTCGATCGGACCAGAAACAGCTGAGTTATCGAGGTTGGAGTAAAGTCGTTTTGTAGTTTGTTTAAAAAATGGAAAAAACCGAGTTTCGTGTTCTGATAAAACATTGTTTTTTAATGGGTAAAAACACCGTGCAAGCGAAACAATGGATTGAAATATGTTACCCGGACTCTTGTCCATCAAAAGCAACGATTTGTCGGTGGTTTGCCGAGTTTAAACGTGGTCGTACCGATACAAATGACGCGGAACGCTCGGGTAGACCTGTGGAAACCGTTACACCGGAAAATGTGAGTGAAGTGACAAAAATTATAATGAAAGATCGTAAAGTGAAGCTCCGTGAGATTGCTGAGATGACACAGATATCATATGGAAGTGTATTTACTATCCTTCATGAAAAATTGAGCATGAAAAAGGTTTTTTCCAAGTGGGTGCCGCGATTGCTTTCGATGGAACAAAAACAGCAACGAGTCGATGTTTATCTGTTATTTATCACATTACTCGCAACAAAAAAAAAGATTTTGCGAAAAAAAAAAAAAAAATCTCTCTGGGGGGGGGGGAAAGATTTGGAAAAGCGTTGGAACGATTGCATCACCCTAAAAGGTGATTAACAAAAGGTGTTATGTTGATGAATAAAAAAAAATTTTGCAAAAAAAAAATGTTGTTTTCAATGTTAGTCTCGGGACGTATTGATCCATGTGTTATTTTATGGAAGAAAGAAATTTGACTGTCATAGAAGCATGGAGAAAGCTTACGATTATGGATTGTATTACATATGCTTCTTTTATCATCAAATAGTAGCGCGACCTTAAATGATTGTTGGAAAAAAATTCTGCCAGCATGCGTCACAAGTGGAAGTTTCGTAGTACAAAAATCAGCTGTGGGTTCTGAAATTATAACTCTATCAAATGCAATTGATAGCGAAGAACAAACAGCTGACAAAGAACAAACAGCTAAGAATAAACAGCTGACATCAAAGAATCGATGATAGAAAGCCCTTTGGATGAGAACGTTTTGATCGAATTTATGACAGTTCATGATAATTAAGAAGTCGAAGGTGAAGTTCAGCTATTAACAGTGGATTTAAATCACGAGGCCTTGAAAGCTTGATATATATATATGTGTGTGTGTGTGTGTGTGAGTATAAAATAAAGCAATGAAATTATTATTAAAACACATAAAAATAAGAGAACAATTAAAATCCAAAATCAACAAAAGAAAACATTTATAGAACTACGTAAAAAAGATGAATAAAAATTGAATCAAATTTGAAACTTAATGAATAATTTGAATACCCAACAAAACAAAACATGCATATTCAGACTGAGGACTGAATTGTGGGCTTAAACTTGTTCTATGGTACCAACCCTCCCCCAATGCATCTTGTTGGATAAAAAATGGATTACTCCAAAATTCTATTTGTAAATTCAAGGGGAAAAAAAAACAAGAAACGAAGAAGAAAATGAAAGGAGAAATATCACAATTACTAATTTTTTTTCAGAAACCAATATTTTCCAAACAAATAAAATATTCACCTAAAAACTTTCTAATTAAAATTTTTTAATCAAAAACCATCTATTAAAATTTCAATTAAAATTATCCAATCAAATTATCCAAAAAATCCATTCAATTAAAAACATCCAATTAAAAATTTAAAAGTTTTTTTCCAAACATTAAAACAATGTAATTATATCTTTTTAGTTAAAGATTTAAGACTTTAAAAACAACATACCCAAATCCATGTTTTTCAAGAAAAATCAATTCAAATCACACAGGTGTAAAAGCAAAAAATTAATATCTTGTGACAAGTGATCATTAATTATAGTGCAATAGGTTCAAGGAACTTTTTAAATGATGATGTTTAATACTATGCACTGTTGTTAGATAAAATTTGGAAATCAATAGTACTTAGTAAAGCTGAGAGTAAAAAGTTTCAAAATATGGAATGTTTAATAAAAATCTACTAATAAATACAATCATGATTAGAATATATGTAGAATGTAGAATTCTTTTCACATATCACAACACTACGGAGTATCCAAAAAGGCACTTCAACAATCGATATGATTTTTTCACTAAGCGGAATGTAAAATTCTTTTCACCTGGATGGCGTTTCGATGATTGAATCTTCTTATCAGCGGCAATTTCAGAAATGCGGGATGCATTTGTCGTGAACTCCAAGTACGGGAAGTACTTCTTTCCTCGAACTCTTAGTGCAGGGGGGACTTTTTCATTCCATAAACTCCTCTTCAAAACTGTTCCAGGAATGCAACGTCTATTTATTTTTTAAAACAAAAGTACCAGAATGGTAATTTGCAGTGAGACAGCAAGGTGTGCTGAATTCTGATTGATGAGTTACTTTTCCATCCCGACTGAGCCATTTTTTTACTCTGTAGAATCCTAACTACAGAAATGAGGTACATGGCTCGTTTTAAAGATGTCTAGGTTTTTTCTGGATGCAATAACAAAGCGGATTTTTAGAAGATGACATTTAATTAAACCATATATTATTTATTAGTATTTATTAAGTTAAAATAGAACTATTGATTACACATATTAAAGAATTATCAGATAGCACGTCTTTTTCTATTGGTCGCAGTCTTCCAACTCGCTTGCGCTTGACGTGCTTACGCCTCTTGTGCTTGCGCTTTTAACCAAAAGAACAAGTGGCGCCATCTAGTGTTGGAAGGTGTTTCAAAATGTAAAAATCCTAGTGTGTGTGTACCTCTGTTTAAAAGTAATTAATTTTTAATGATATGAATTAAATTTTATTTAAATCTAATTTCAATAATTGTGTATATTATTATGAAACTCATCTCGGAAAGTGATTAGTCCAGAGTGAAAGCGTCGCTTACCCACCCTTTTAGAAGATTAAACCTTTTGTGATAAAAACGTAATCCAATATTTAATCAACTAAATCTTTTAGTGTTGGAAATTATCTGGCTTCTTGGAAATCTTAGGTCTAGTTTTCTTCCTTTCTTCTTCTTTATTTTTTATGTGTGTGGAATATAGAGGAGAATGAAGAATGAAGAATGAGACAGACGGATGAGCTAAAATGTACTGAGAATTTGCCACTTTTTTTCTGTTAAAAGGAAAGAATAATGTTGAAAGTTCTCGAAAATCAGACATAATCAATAAGTTGATAGGTAATAAATTGTGCGTTTCTATTCAGGTATTTCAGAATTTTAAATTCAATAATGATAAGTATCCGTGTACACCGTTGCAAGCGCTTTTGCAGTATTTATGTGTACCTGGCATTCGGCAACCTCAAGGCACCCCGTCATAGATGCATGAACCGCATTAATCGTCCTAAAATTATGTCCGTTCAGGCATTTTTTGATTTGAGAGTAGTAAAAAAAAAGGAGTCGGTGGAAGCAAGATCTGCACTGTAGGATGGTTGGGACCGCGTTGTGATGTTGTGTTTGGCCAGCACCTATCTCAAAAATAGCAACATGACACTTGGCGCATTATTGTGATGAAGTTTCAAGATATCGATGATTCCTTTTTGGAGGCAGCGAACCTTAATCCTCAAACACTTGACCCCTTCTGCGTAAAATTTATAATCACTATTTGTCTTGTAAGCATAAATTCCTTGTGGACCACAACCTTCACGTCAAAGATGACATTGAGCATTCTTCCTCTTCTACGTCTTCCTCACCATCTTTGAATTTTTTGTTCCCCTCAAAAACATGCATTCTGGACTTGGCTTTGTCCATGTAATCTTCACGGATCATATCGAGAGTCTTCGTTGCGGATTTGTTCAATTTACAGCAAAATGTGATGGTACAACGCTGTTCGATGTATTTTCACTCTCGACGCAAGCACTAAACACACTTTCACTTCGGACAAAATCTACACGCACCAACAGTTTGAAAGCAGCTGAAAGTGTACCTTTATTCTTTCCCCCGCGCCGCCCATCACACTCAGAGAGACCGCCCTTAACCCTGTCTATCGACAGAAAAAAAATTAATCCTGATACTTATGGAACAAACTATGTAACATTCTGACTTTTGAGTATATATCGCTACATATTTTTGGAAAATAAGTCTTAGTCACTTGCTTTCACTTCTCTTCCTTCCAATTTAACACTTCGGCTGATAAGTTCCCGATCTGACTTACAGATGGCTCTCCAAATATAGAACAAGTATTTTTTCAGTAAGTACTAACTTTCAAAAGGTATCAGTAAAACTTTTATGATGATCTGACGTTTGGTTCAAAAGTTACAGTGTTTTTAGTGAAACAATTTTTTTTTATTTTCAAAACAATAGTGTTGGTGGGGGGGATTACTTTTTGATGGAAAAAAACAGCGTTGAAACGAAAGCATTTCTTGATAAGTGTTATCCGGACTCTTCACCAGGAAAATCGATCGTTATTGACTGGTTTACTGAATTTAAACATGGTCATACGAACACCGATGATTCGGCACGCTCTGGTCACCCAAAAGAGGTAGTTATGCCGGAAAAAATCAAAAAAGTTCACAAAAACGTTTTGACAAACCATAAAGTGAAGTTGCAGGAGATAGCTGACACTCTAAATATATCAAAGGAACGTGTAGGCTTTATTTTGCATTAACACTTATCGATAAGAAAGCTGTTTTCGAGGTGGGTGTCGCGAATGCTAATAGACCAAAAAACAACAACAAGTCGATGATTCCGAGCTCTATTTGAAGCTGTTTCGGAGAAGGGAAAAAAATGCTTTTTGCATCGATACGTAATGATGGATGAAACTTGGATCCGCATTAACTATACGCCAGAGTCAAATCGGCAATCAACTGAGTGGATAGAAGCCGGTGAACCTCCTCCAAAGCAACCAAAAGCGAAACAGAGTTCTGGCAAAATTATGGCGTTTGTATTTTGGGATGCATGATGTATTTTATTTAAAGATTACCTTTAAATAGCAAAACAATGAATAACGATCGCTACATGGCCCAAATAGATCGTTCGAACGAGGAAATTTTGAAGAAACGGCCCCATATGTGAAGAAAGTGCTTTTTAACAATGACAATGCCCCGTGTCACAAGTCTTTGGCTACGATGGCAAAATTGCACGAATTACATTTCGAATTGCTTCCGCACCCACCCTATTCTCCAGTTTTGGCCTCCAGTGACTATTACCTGTTCGCAGACCTAAAAAAATGCTCACCGTAAAAAGATTTGACTTTAATGAGGAGGTGATCGCCGAAACAAACGCCTATTTTGAGGCTAAAGATTAATCGTTCTTCAAGAAAGTATCGAAACATTAGAGAAGCGCTGGAATGATTGTATCGTTCTTGAGAGAGACTATGTTGATGAATAAAATCGAATTTGACTGAAAAAGTTATGTTTTCTTTTTTAGTTAGAACTTATAAGCTGATGTGTTAAATCTCCAATTTCTTTAATTCCTTTTTAGCGTCAACAAGATCGTGAAAAGACTGTAATAAGTTGTTGACGTATAAATCCGAAAGATAATATTGCAGTATAGGTTATTGAGAATTATGGAATATTTCTTCGGAAGTATTCGGATTAAAAATTATGTTTCTACATTGGTTTTCATAATAGTTATCGTTCGATGCCGCCCCAAAAGTCAACAGAATAATTGATGGCCTCTCCGTTGAATTTCCGGAAAGATAATGGGATTTACCGTCTCCTTTCTTCTTCTTCTTCTTTTTTTGTGGTTCCGTTCCAAACTTCTTTTTGTGTGTGTGTGCGAAAAAACCATTCTTGATGACAGTGATCTTTGAATATGTTCCGTGTTTTCTGTTCAGGTGGTTCTCGTGTTATTCAATTCCTGCTTGTTCCCCATAAATTATTTTGAATTCACTGGACTCTGGTGAAAAAATAAATTCCTTACAAACTGTTACTTTACACACGAAATATCTTGTTGATTTATCTGAAGAATTTCGATTTTTGAGAGAAAATTAGGATTTATTATATTGAATAGTATTTTAAAAAAATTCCTTCGGTTAATGGAAGACATATTTTGCGGTCTCTTTTCAAAATTATTATCTTCCTATTACCCCGTTATTTCCAAAAATAATTTTTAGTTTGCTGTACACATATAGTAGTAATTTGAAAGTTAATAAGTTAACATTTTCTTTTCAGGATACCAAATAACGTTGGTTTACAATAAGTTTTATTTTTATTGGATGTGGGAGAAAAGCTTTATTTAACTCATCTTTAGTCAATAAATTCAATTGAAAATATACATATAAGGATGGTTCAAAATATATGAAAACTAGATAACTAACTATTGTATTATCCGGTGATTTTTCTAATAATTACGCGATTAGGATTCCCATCACATCCCAAAAAATCATCACTGTAAATTTTCGGAAAATTTTCGCCTTTGTAGCCCATTGTTTCTATAGTTTTTTTTTTTTTTAATTTCCGTTGCATAACGATGAATCCAGATCTCATCGACTGTGACAACTCAATGTTGCAGCAATCAAGTTTTGATTTTTCTTTAAATGACTGCCACACCAAAACTAACCATTGAATCAGCGTTAAATGAGCAATTTAACAGAAGGAAGCACACAATGGTAACACCAAATGGTAACAACAATGGTAACAACTTGATTAAACAACACTTTCTTCATTCGTTTAATTAACGTTGCACTAGAAGCAACACTGGGGTTATTCTCAACGGACTTCGTAATTCTGAGCCTCGGTCAAGAGACGAGGACGACACCTGACCTGGTATCTCCCTTTCCTAACTTCCATACCACGCCAACGGGAGAACTTTGGGAGCCTCGTCAGATTTAACGTGCATCAGTCCCAGCTACACGGTGGGTCTTTAAGGATATCAAGGCTCGAACCCACGACTCGACAAAAACAACGTCGACCGCGAGTCCCCGTCCATTACCACTGGGCTAACCGGCCACAACAACACCATTTTGAGGCACATGTACTTTTTGTTCCCCTTCCAGATAACCTTAATGAATTCCTGACTTAACACAAATGGAAAACAATTTCTTAAGTAAGATAATGATGCTAGCCATTGTCAAATAAATTTTAGTAACCCCAAAATCAAGACTAGTTTGGTTAGTTTTATTAACGTCGCACTAGAAGTAACATGAGGGCTATTGGCAATAGACCTCGTAATTTTGAACCTGTTATCAAGTGACGAGGACGACGACACCTGAGCTGGCACCCCTCTCCTAACTTCCACACCACACCAAGGCCCCCAAAATAAAAAAAATGGGGTTACAAAACTAAGAAAGTCCCTCTTGTCTATTGAGTGGTTGAAAAGAAGCATTTTAGTCGACATAACGATCGCTTTTTATTACTTTTTCTTAACAGGAGAATCAATAAGAATCTTAAGATCTGGTTTGACTGAATTTCTGTGTTAAGTGATGAGAGCGTTATTATCGGAAAGTAAAAACCAATTAAGAGAGATATCTGTAGTAAAATACACTGAGTGTTTTCCACGATCGAATAATGATATCTTCTAAAAATAGTCCCATTCTCAGATAAGATTTTCTCTTTCAGAAAACTTCTACTACTTCTAAATTCTCGCCTTCACGCAAGCACATTTCCAACGAAGATAAGTTTCAGCTTTGGTAGGTCGCGTAGAGCAGCTGCTGCCCGTTAAACCTGACAAAGCTCTAAATTCCTTTTGTTGGCACCGAATTTCTTGGCTTATCATGGAGGAAATTTTTAAAAGACACCAGTAAATGAATCTCTAAACTTCCAATTCCAAAATAGTTTTTTTTTTTATAAAAAACTCATAAAATAATTTAGATATTTATGTAATGTTACGACTACGAAGGAGATTATTTACAAAAGAAATGTGAGTATTTTATATTAACATCGGAGTATTTCAACATTGTTTTATGTTTTAAAATTTAAAAAAAAAATTACACAGGACAGTTATCAACTGACATCTTTTTATTTTTACGTTTTTGAATATTTATAAGATCTTTCAAAAGTACACACATTCTAAAGTACAAAAACAAAGCCAAACTTTAGCAACAAAAGGAATCATAGCAAACTATTCCATGATACAAAAAAAAAAAAAAAATGGAATGAGTATACTTAGATATTAAAGTTTGAAACAAACTGTAAAATATTATAATGAACAATTTTTTTTATAAAAAGCTGACAATTATATTGAGGGAATTCCAGTATTAAAATAAAGTAAAAAAAAAAAAAAATCTTTACATATTTATTTATTCTCAACATTATGTGAAAAGAGGGGATGGCGCCAGCTCAGATATCAATCTTATCATCTGACAGTGGTTAAGGATGAGGATTGAAAGAACAACCTGTTCTTTCTAACCGATTCATCTAAAAGAGCGAGAATAATTGAGTCAATGCCCTCCAGAAATCTGTTCCTTACAGTTCCGAACTATTTCGTGTCTTTTCCCCTCTTTTCAAACGACTTGGAATAGGAACGACTCGAGAGAGGGAAAAAAAGACTCGAATATCTTTTCCAATTATTCAACTAGTACGTTACAATTATAAATTCATTCTGTTTTAGTGCTTTTATTCTCGTCCATTTATTTAGTCTGCAAGATTTCCGAAATTTGTAATTACTTTACTGTAATATCGATCAAAATTCTTGCTAAGCTTCATATTCCATTCGTCGCCAAACAATATAATTTCAAAAATCTTTCATTTTTTTGTTAATTTTAAACAACATATTAAACTGAAACGTCCTCTTGTAAAGCTATAATCTACAAAACGAAAGCTTTTTGATATTGTACCTACAATTGCAAATCCTCAGCAGAGCGATATTTCTGAAGTAAGCTTAAAATTTTTAATAACAGTTTTAGGGTCTCTGATATAATATTGCAACAGTGGTGAATCCCATAGCAATATCGAGGGTAAAAGTGCAATATAATATTCAGCAATTAAATAATAATAATAAACTATATCAGGTACTCCAAAGAACGTTCATAAAATTATTGACGAATGATTTGTAACCATTTTTCTACAATTGAGGATACAGGTTTTCGAACTTACACTTCATATCTCTAACAGAAATTCATATCTCTAACATCATTTCGTATTCTTGAATTTTCAATTTTGTTTGTATGAACTATCCCTGTAGCTGTGAACTGTGCATCGTGCATTTATTGACGGGCCTTGTGTTGACTCTCAGAAATAAAGTTTGATTTTCATTTAAGTTCATTTAATTATCAGCGCATTAGAACAATGGAGGATGGGGAGCGAATTCTACTTGGAGGCCGCGATATCCGAGTGAACTTGTTTGTGAGCGACGATATTAAAGTCGAATCGCGTGTTTCCACTGAAGACCCGTCATGTAGAGAGGGTGATGTACATCAAATCTGTTGGGGCTCAACGTCCTCATGTTACTGAAACATGGATATGAAGGAAGTAGCTAGGATGTCGCCATCTGGCCTTGGTTCAAAATTACGAGGCGTTTTGGCTACGTTTAGCGGGCAGCATTGGACAATAGAAAACGTTCTGTAATGGCCCGGTAGCATTTCCTTCTCTTAATCGTCCCATTGTTAAACAATACTTGGGGCTATCGCTAAGTTTTAATTATTACTAAGAAATTACCGAGATATCCGGATAACATACTTCCCGCATATTAATTGATCCTAATGTACGTGATGTTGTTAAATACAGCTATCAAGTTGATTTATTTGGATTCAAGAAGTCTCGGATTAGAGTAACCCGCACTATCGCAAAGTATTAATAATTAATGAAAATAATTGAGATAGAAACCCTAGAATACATATATATACACTGCTCAAAACAATTAAAGGATATTTTAAGTCTTATATAAAATAATGGTATAAGCGAATTTTTTTGTGTGCAGAAAACGGAAGAAGAGAGTCACAAATGCAAATTTTTCTCATTTTCAAACTTCGGAATATGCAAATTTTGTTTCTGACGTCAAAAACGACGCTTTAGCGGCAGCGAATGAAATTTGCCTTTGAACTTAAGAAAGACAAAGCGGAAAAGAATGATCGACATTTATTAAGTGTGTTGTTTCGATGATTGCGATGTCTCAATGAAGACATTTAACCGATTCAGAAGCATGGAGAATTGTTTGATGCTTAGAGGGCAGCCAAACACAAGCCGAAGTAACAGAAGCTACTGCAGTTGCACAAAGTGTGATTTCCAGAATCTGGAACCGTTTCTTGAAGACTGGAAGTGCAGGCCGAAGACCAGGGCAAGGTCGAAGACGTACAACAACTTCCAATGAAGATAGATATTTAACACTAACGGCTCGGAGACACCGAAATATGAATGCCACTCTTCTCCAGCAACACCTTCGCTCGGCTACTGGCACCACAATTTCGACTCAAACTGTCCGAAACTGGCTCCACGTTGTAGGACTGTATGCTCGCCGACCATTGGTATGTGTTACACAAAGAGCAAGGCACCGTCGTACCCATAGGGAGTGGGCAACCGAGCATGTAAACTGGAGGAGAAATGAATGGCGCAATGTTCTTTTCTCTAACGAGTCCCGTTTTTCTGTTCATCCTGGTGATAGTCGTATTTTTATTTGGAGGGATCGAGGCGATAGAAACAATCCTCCTGCGTTCATGCATGGAAGTTTCAGATTTGGCGGAGGTGGAGTGATGGTCTATGCTGGCATCTCCATTGATGGGCACACCGATCTCTACATCATTCGAAATGGAGCTCTGACCGTTCGCCGATATAGGAATGAGATCTTAAAACCTATTGTAGTCTCGTTCGCTGCAGCAATTGAAGATGACTTCACCTTAATGGATGACAACTGCAGGCCACATCGTGCCAACTTAGTGGGTGATTTCCTTTTCGAGGAGGGAATTGTACGAATGGAATGGCCAGCATGTTCTCCGGACATGAACCCAATAGAACACGTTTGGGACATTCTAGACCGACGAGTTGCTGGCCTCCTATCACCCCTATAAAATCTCCAAGAACTGGAAAGAGCTCTTCTGGAGAAGTGGGATAGAATACCCCAACTCCTCATAAATAGCCTCATTGACTCCATGCATCAAAGGTGTTCAGAGTTGCTGGCCGTCCGGGGAAACCAAGTCCCCTACTAAAAACTATTTCTTTTAAAAGTAAATACCCTTTTTTATTCGCTTTTTTTCCAATGCACAAATCGTGTTTTTATCCTTTTGTGTCTAAATGCTAAGTAAAATGCATTTTTTTCTACTAAACATGCTTGATTTTTTTTCTTATATAGCCTATCACGTCTGTCGATCATGTATGAATCATATAAACAATTCCCCAGCCTCTTAATCCACCCAAAAACTCAATATCCTTTAATTGTTTTGAGCAGTATAGGTAGAATAACCAAGATAGAAAGATTAATTTTTATTTATTCTACCATCCAGAGTTGAAACATTTCACCTAACGTTTCTTGATTTTGCGATGGTCGTCATTGTAGAACTCTGTGGACAACTCTTCTGACTGAATCATCTTTATACTACAGACTGCTCGAATTGGTTTCCTGAAACCAATGAACATTAATAGCTTGTACGGAGGTCCGACTCATTTTCTTTAATCTATTAAATTCTTTAGAGTTTTATAAATGCTACAGCTCAGGGAACCTATTCTCTACACTTTTATTTATTCGTATTCTAATTTGCATAAGTTCCGATTCAATCACAATGGAAGTTCTCAAATCAAATAACATCATATTAAAGTCCCTGAGGGTTAGTTGAAGGGAAATATGTGAGCGGATCCTGTTGCAGTTTAAGCAACCATCAAAACAATAGGCTATCTCCGGTGAATCTGCTCCAAAGAAGGCGAAAACGGCCGGAAAAGTGAAGGCGACAATGTTTGGGGATATGAAGGTCGTCCTACTTATGGATTTCTTAGAAGAATGAAAAATGGCTGCAGCAAGTTATACCGTTCTAACACGAGTGCGTTTTGAGTCGCCCTCGTAATATGTTTCAAAGGACCCAGAATTGTCAACAGTTGTAAGATAACATAGAAAAGACATGTATTTAAAGATTCGCATGTTTTGGGGAATATTTAAATACTTATATTGTTCATCAGTAGTAAATTTTGTTTCCTTGCGTTAGAAGACACAAATCATAAATAAATAACAATAAGAGCAAATATCAATAATGTTTCTTCGATAAGTCTCCCACCCTAGTCGTTTTGACTTTTTCAAGTTGTAATAAAGGAGCAAAATGAATAAAATAAAACGGTTGATATAATGTGAAACCGCACATATACTTGGGAGGAAAAATAAGATTTAAATATTGTTTTTCTTACCTCCCAGTTTAAAGAAACTACAAATATTTTTTTTTTAACTTTTAGCTTTTCAAAATACATTTCTTTCTTATGTAACAAAATGCCACTTACAAAAGTGGCGTTTTTTTTTTCAACGTGGGAGTGAGTACGGGTTGTAAATTTGAATATTTCGCAATTGTTGAAATAATATGAAATTTAGAAAAAGATATTTAAAGTTAGTGTAAATCTGCTCTAAATTTCCATATATATGTAATGATTTAACTTTAAATTAATAATTTCTCTTAACAATAATTTAATTTTCTATTCTATCTCATCCCCCCCCAATTCAAAAATAAAGAGTTCATTCTTATTTTCTGATCAAATTCCAAATTATTCTTTTATTCATTAGATACTGCGCTCATAAAATTTGTTTAATCCGCTTTCCCACTGTCGTAAATCTGCCAGAATAATCCCTACTAGACTCTTTGTCTATATTTGAAATTCCCTGGAATCCCTTATCCTGTACCACATGTTCTATTATGTCTTTTGTGAAAAATCCCTGCCATATAGCTTGTTGCACAGCTAAAAAGTGCTCTCTGCAGGCTCTGAAACTCAAATCAGAATGTTTCAAGCCCATCAAAAGCCAAGTTCTGCTGCATGCTACCGACCCGAGTTTAAAGGCCGCTCCGATGCCTATGTGCTCGAATAACATCCAAGCGAAAAGCGCTCTCTCATGCTCTTACTCTTATGCTCTTCTGTATTACACATCTGTAATCATCATATGGTCTCTCACTTCAGCCTTGGTGGCCGAAACCTGGCTAAGTTCATCAGAACACAACGCTCTCTTTGCTAGAATCAATAAATAATCTTATTATGAAAAAGGAATGTTCATTTCGGCCATGCATTCAAAATGTGTTATTATATGTTATTAATGTTAGAACAAACATTTAATATATTTCATTATATATATATATTTATTTATACCAATTGTTTTCGAATTAAAAATTTCACTCTGAACACCACTCACACCACATTATTATTGGGGGAAAACAAGCTTGTATGCCATTGAATGGTCTTCTGAAAGTTTTTAATTGATCAGCCTAATTATATCATAATTTTAGAATTCAAATTGCCTCACCAACTTATTTTTTTAAAACAGCCTTTCATTCGATACATGCAAAAACTAAATGATTAATACGCACCTTTCACATTTTAGTTCAACCGTTATCTGACATTCTTCTATTTTGACGTCATTATTGTCGTAAAAAGAGCTGGCTAGCAATTTGTCTCTCCTTTATCTGATCAGAAGCTTGTTTATTCGAATTTGTTTCATCAATATATGACATAACGTAAAATCCAACTTCCTGCTCATTCTTTCTTTCCTAGTATTCTATTCTTTCTTTCCTATTTTCTGTCCACTAGAAACTTTTGGAAAGAACTATTTAACACAAATGAACACCTTCCTCTGAAATTAATCCTTATAAATATGCATTCAAATAAATCACTGCAAATATAGATTTTATTTTTAAAAAAACGTAAAACATGCATTTTAATAACAATTTATTTTGATACAAAGCTAAGATTTCGTTTTATAAGAAACCACTTTTAATAAAATTACTCCCTCACGAGCGTCGCCAATACAATTTTCCTTTACGAACAACAAAGTTATTAAATTTTCCAATAACTTATATTATAATAAAAATCGCAAAGTTATTCAATTTTCCAGAAACTTTAGCAAGATATATATATTATAGCCAAAGCTGGGATATATATATATATATATATATATCCGAGGTATGGCTATTAAATAACGAGATAGCTGCTCTAAAACATTTTATTTTGATTTCATACATATTTATTTATTATTACCTTCAATATACACCCCTCCTCTATCCCAACAAGGCTCCATGCAAATCTTCCAGTGTCATTTTCTCTTTCACAGCTTCAACGGACTCAAACCTTGTTCCTTTTAATGCGGATTTCACCTTAGAAACAGATAGAAGTCGCACGGTTCAAGATTCGACGAATAAGGTGGATGGTCTAACATTGGGATGCTGTACTTGACGAGAAACCTCTTGACTGACAATGCAGAACGATTTGTCCCTTCACAGTTCGTGCCGTTTTTTCTCCTATTTTTTCATGGGGTTCAGCTACAACGTGAATTTAGTGATGAATTAATAAAATTTGCCTTTCGGATTCTTTGTCAATTCCTACAGTCTGTGCAATCCCACGAATATTTAACCGATGATGAGACTGAACCAAATTGCCAATTTTTTGATATTATCAGCCGCTTTTGACGTGGAAAGGCGTGAACATGATAAACATTCATTGCCATACACTTCTTTTAATAAATTAGAGTTTCATGAGAAATTTCATAACAATTCGTTGCTCTGTTGTTCCACTTATCATTTTTTGGCGGAAAAAAAAGACTTCGCGCTTAACAGCTGTCGGTCGCTGGCGTTTGGCGCATGCTAACTTCTATCTCGTTATTTAATAACCACATCTCATGTGTGCGTAATAAGAATCAGGCAATTATTCAATACTTTTAGGTAAGAGTCATAAAGTTATTCAATTTGACAATAACTTATCTACAAAAAATATAAAGTTATTCAAATGGTCAATAACTTTGGCAGCAATATTAAGAAGAATCAAGCAATTATTCTATTTGTCAATTATAGTTTTAACCTACTGCGCTATCTTGGAGATAAATTTGTCGAAAATAAAATAAACTACTTGTCTAAAATGCTGAAAATTTAGTTTTAGTTTTGCCTTTTCTGCTGTGAATTGGTCCGTAACAAAACATATCTAACGTTGAGACTTAAACAATTTCAAGCTGAGAAAAGAATAAAGAACATTTTGACATACACCTTACTTGAGTGACTGAGTTCAAATACAAAAACGTCCGAAGTCACAAAAAAAAAAAAAAAAAAAAAAAACATTTACAACAATATATATTCGTTCTTTGTTACTCGAACTTTTTAGTTCTTGCTTTTTTGAAAATAATTCTTTAAATCTAAGTTTACTAATAGATATGTTTTAGCTTTTCAAATGTTTCGGTATTGGAGGGGGAAAGAATACATTAATTAGACAGATATCACACAGTTAAAATGTCCAAAATTTTGAACCATAGAATTTTGAAAAGTAGCCATCTCTAAAAGTTTGAAAATGCTGTACAGTGACTTGTTACAGCTGTTCTTGAATTTCCTGACTTTTTTAAAAGTTTGAAATACAGGAAATTAGTATTCGATTTTAAAAAAAACCTTTTCATCTGGAAATTTTAATCTCTTCTAGCAAAATATTAAAATTTTAAAAGCGTTAACCACATCTCATTTATGAAAATGAAGGCTAAGAGAAGAAACATCATGGGACATAATTCTATTAGGCTCATACAATAAAACAGACAGGAGCGTTACATATTCAAAGCTTTCTCAACAGCATTATAAAACTTCTTAATTCGGGTTTGTCCAGGATCTCACAATTTTATGATGTACCCTTCATTGCTTAAAATTTAGTTTGATAAATCAATAAATACATCAATTTCTGATGCACTATTGTAAAAACAACTTGGAAAAAAAATTCACCAAAATTATATCTCATACTTAAAATAGACGTAGAACATGTTTTTATTGGCAGCTTTAATTGAATATGATACCAAAAAAAAAAAAAATGAATTGCTGCATTAATAAATCAACATTTTACGAAATGTATGCAAAATAAATTTTTATCTAAAGCATCATTACAGAGTTTTTTCTCTTTTTTTAACGAATTATATACCTCTCAAATTACGTGAGCACATGGTTTTTACGAAAATATGCAAATACTTACACCAATAACTAACGTCAAATAAAAGATCCATAATTTAAAGCATAGCAGAAAGTAGAGGAAAGCTTCTCATACAAATCAACGTTCTTGACGCCAAAAACCAGAAAGAGGTTATAAGTGCAGAAATCGGAATTTCGCAGAAGCTTCTTTTTCGCCGTTTCAATTACCAAATTCAGTCGTTTTACTTTTATTTAAAGAAGAGGTTACTTTTAATGTCACAACGTGATTTGCTGGAATCCATGACTAGATAGGAGATATATATGACTTACATATACATTATCGGGAGATTTGAATGCGAACAATTACAAAGAAGTCTATTAGAGTGGCAAGAGTCATTTCAAGACTAAGATAGATTACAAGAAACAAGGAATATTAGAAGTCAACTAGAAAAAAATCATCCATGTGCTGCCACAACAACTGATGACCAAAATATTCTGTTAACTGTTCGTCGAGACAGAACAGGTAACGCCACGGAGCTGCAAAAACTGTTGATATTTACAACAGGACGAAGGGTATTAAGCTAAACAGTCCAAAATAGCTTTATCAGGGTAATCTTTGTGCACATAAGTTAATAATAATGCGTATTCTGATGATCTCATGATTCACTGAGACCCGAAGAAGGAGGGCTGCTGAACATTAAGATCGCATGCAACGTGATTGGAATCAAATGTTGTTTACTAAAGAGTCCCGATTCAGGTTTGTAGTGTGATACCCGACGAATTTTGGTATTGTTAGAAAGGGGCACTTGAAACAACCCCACATTCATTCGGAAAGATAACGCCCTAGACGAGGTGGGTTAATGGTATGTTGCGATTAATAAGAACTCAAGTGAGTTTAAGCAGTGGACTGAACATAAATTTTGCAACAGATTTATTGTTTAAATATACATAGCATTGGACAACATAATTTGTGTTCATTACATTAATAACCATGCGGATCGCCTCATTTTCATAATACAGATGCAGCGAGCAAACAACGTTGCATTAATTCGATTATCGCCAAATTAGCGGGCAACTGGAAGAGCTTCGTCGCAAATGGCGCTTCAGTGCAGAATTGGCTGAATAGGCTCGGAAAACCTTTTGAGCTGAACTATACCAATGTCCAAGCTGCAATTCCGACGATTTCTTTCTATCTTTTCTTTTTTTTTTTTTTTTTTTTTTTTTTTGCAAGTTTTTCTTATTGTAGGATGCCTTACATTTTTAAAAGACAAGATATCATTTCATTGTGTACAAATATGTGATATAGGAATTATGAACACACATTGCCCTAATTATAAATTTATATTTGATAATTCGAGATAAAACGTGTACATACGTCTGAAAAATACCAGCCAAATATTTTTTTTCCACTGCAAGCATTTTTTAAAAATTTAACTTCCTTTTTTTTTTTTTTTTGTTTATTTGGTAGCTTTCTCTTGACCATGCGATAATTCTTCCATTACATTTCTAATCATCTATAAAATGTATTCCATTCTGAAAAAGGAATTCTAACAAGTTGATGCCTTACATATACTGTCATTTTAAGTTTATCTAGGAAATAAGGATTCGAAATCTAAAAGCATGTCATTTCTCAATTGTCAAGTTTATCTGACGACTTAAAAAAAAAAAAGTGAACTCTCTTCATTGTGACGTTTTTCTCATTTATTCTTTGATGCAAGAGTCGAATCCCGCCCGCGGAACCACTACCATTGGCTGGGTCAGCTTGAATGACCCCTCTTCATTTGCATTTTGTGATAAGCCCTGACCGACAAAGGAGAAGTGTGTCAAATCCCGGTTCTCTTCTGGGAAGTAAAATTCGAATAGGTAAACACTTTTGATCGAGAAAGATTTGAAGAGACTTGAGTTTCGTACATTTTGAAGCACGATGACAGATGAGCTTACACACATTGGCTTAGTGATGTCAATGCGCATGCGTGGATGAAACAGTCTAGCACATACACAAAAAAATTACTGGTTTGGTACGGTTTCGAGACGCGCCGATTCACATAACCACAGAATATTTTAAATTAGCTTTATTTATCCTTCAAAAATAAAATAATTTAATTAGATCGTTATAACTTTTATAAAAAATATTTTTTTTTTGTTAAAAAAAATGATTTTTAAAATAACACACTTTTAAAACATTTTACGAATAAGAATTTAAAAAGACTGTTGTCACTTGATGTTAAGGAATAGGACCAACAAAATCGGAAAATTTTTTTGAACAGAAAAAGTCTTCACCATTAACATTACGTTCTGATTTCTCTCTCCCCACATCTTAACATTTTTAAGCTCGGCGGACGAATCGCCTAACTCAACGGACGATTATACTCATGAGCTAACAGTAACTCATTTTTTTTTAAGATCAGGAATTCTTATTTTTACGTAATATTTGCATGCACATAGTGCCACTTGCAAAAAGGAATGAAATACTTCCATTAATCAATAAACGTGTTTTAGAACTGGATAAATTTTGTACTATTGCTGCGAGTGTTCTTGTTTCTTCAGAGTTAATATTTCATCCTAATGGAGCTCACAATGAATACTTCCATCAGTAAAATTCATCGCATATAAACGCTGTTAAGAATAGCCTGTATTGCGATTTTACATTCTTCATTTTCGAAAATGTCCTTTCACATGAGTAAGTATTTACAAAAACAGAGATATAAATATCCGATCATTTGACTGTAGTTAATCCTATTTATCTTTCGGAAAAAAAATATTTGTGGAATAGCGTTAGATCCATTTTTTAAGGATCATTATTGGTATATTATTATTTTGCAGATCAATCACTTCCAAAGGAAGGTAAAGCTAAATGAATTTTAAAGCACGGAAACGTCTATTGCACTTGCATCAAGATTCAAAGAACGATGTCTTAAGCCGCGGGCTACAGGTTGTCGACCCTTGCTACAGAGGAAGAAGTGTGGATTCAATTCTGTCTGAATCAATTCATTTTTTTTTTATGTAAAATGTGTTCCAACTCTATTCTGGTAATGGGTTATTGGTAGTGTTGTAATATGACTTATTCTACGTAATCTAATCAAAAGTCCTCAAGAGATGAGATGTAGGAATAAATCTTCTCAGACAAGCCTCATACAATTTAAAAGATGGTCGGGAGAGACGTGCCCAGGGTTACAAGTGGTCAGAAAGGATTTTTGCATCTTGTTAATAAAGTAAGACTCCAGTAGCAAGTCTACAAATGGCGGTTTAAAGGCCTCTTAATGACAAGGACATTACCATAAGCTTGTATGTCATACCAGAATTTGAGTCGGAGAGGTCCTCAGAGATTACTGATTTGAAATTTTTATTTTTGAATACATTTTAAGGAAGATGAGAGAAGTATTTGAACCTAATAGAGATTCACAAAGCACCTTTCTAGACTAGAATATCAGCAATTTCATTACCAGAGAGAACCTACTGAGAGAAGCTGTTTGATTGCTACAAGAATCGAAACAGTAACTCTCTCGCTGACTTCAGTTTAATTACTGATTACTTGATGACAGGATCCAAACATCAACGAATCAGGTTCCGGCTTTAATAGGATTGTTCAAAATACATGTTCAAGAAGAAAATAAATTGTCTTTACTTCATTGTTTATTATTAAAAACATAGCTCTTAGAAGCAACTCAAGGGTTATTGACAATGGACCTCGTCATTTTGAGGCATGGTTGGCACCTAAATGGTCAGCCCCCTCTTAACATTTCCACACCATTTCGACATCAGGACAACGAGTCTCGACAGATTAAACGTCTATTGAACTTGCATCAAGATCTAAAGAACGATGTCTTAATCCGCGGGCTAGTTAAAGGGACTCACTGTAGCCCCTCTACACGACGGGGTGCTTGAGATACCCGAGTGGGCATGGACACGAAGCACGTTAAATCTTTCGGGGCGTTAAGTCTTCACAAGGCGTAGAATGAAAGTTTGGGGCCAATTTAAGTGACGTCTTCGACAGTTGAAGTGGTTCAAATTGCAAGGTTTGTCGTCAGTAGCCCTTCTTCTAAGTGTAATGTTAATTCTAAGTGCGATGTAAATAAACAATCAATCAATCAACAAAACATGTATGAAAAATAATATATTTATGAAATGGTTCTAATTTTTAAAAACAGTATAATAAATGTTAACTTGCGAGTTTTCTATTTCTTTTAAAGTTAAGGGATAGTATCCTTTGTTATTTCTATATTCCATATAAATAAACAATCAATCAATCAGCATCATAAAGGGATGTATGTGTTATGGAGGCAGGAATTGATATGAAGCATGTTTTTGTCTCAAAATGTATACCGAATTTGGGGCAGAGACTTCGATATTCGCATAGAAAACCTTAACTGTGTGGTCATCGTATTTGTTCTTACATGTCATGAAATAAAGGGTTTATTTGTTTATTTACAATTTCCAAATTTTATTCAGTAAAGTACGAGAAACAATGAATGAGGAAACTTTCATAAATAAAAATTTCGTGAATGTATTGATATTTTCTATAAACTACAATCTGTACAAAATACTTCAGGAAAAGCTTAATGTAACAAAAATATTCGGGGAAAAAAAGAAGGAATCACGCTTAAAAATAAGATGTACTTGTATATTGAGATAAAAGCAATTGTTTCAGTAAATATAGGTTAAAATCTCAGAAAGACAAATAACATTCTCCATTGATTTCATCTGAGCGACACATTATATTCGACTCTCTCTTTCAAGTATTCATAATTTTTGAACTAGACTAAACATTTTGAAGCGCTAAAAATGTTTTTGAATTCGTCAAGTACTCAAATACATTCCTGATGATGAGAAAAAAAAGGAGGGAGAGAGGGAGGAGAGGGATAGTAAAAAGATGTGTGTGTGTGTGTGTGCCGGGGGGAATCCCGGTATCACATATATTGTAGGGAAACAATTACTTCAGAAATCTTACATCTGTTGCCAACAAAACAAAGATTTTATATACATTTAACAAACATAGAAATCTTTGAGAGGAGAACAAGTCAAAGATATCATTTTACTATTTTTGTTAAAATAAGCATATATTAGTTTTTTAAGAATTCGGTATAGTTTTTTTTATACTTTTAACATCTCTTTGAATGTATGTATTCATATATAAAAAGCATTAAGAAAAAGAATAATTTTTATTTTGTAACTTCCATCACTAAAAAACAAATTTTAAACTTATCATATTGTTAAAAACACACAATTATTTCCAGAATAATTTTATTCTTAGTTATTTTTGCTTTCCGAGTGACTCATTACTTGAAAAGTTGTGCTCCGATATGTTTCATGGAATATCTATATTTCAAACCTTCTGAATGGTTGCTTGTTGTAACCGTCACGGGTCCTTAAAGAATATTTACTGGGTGAAATAAGTTTTAGTTCAGCTCATCTGTTTCATCCTTGTCGGTTTCTGATTCTTTTCCAAGAAAATATTAATCCTTAACATATAATTCAAAAAAATTTCTCTCGGAACTAAATCACTAAGAACAATCACGATTTCATAAGCTAGTGAATAGCATCGAACAGTATCGCAAAATGTAGGAAAACGTCAGAAAAGTCGATTTTAATTCAAGGATAACTAAACACAAACTATTAAAGAAAAAAAAATATTTTCATAGGATCAGTTGACTCCGATATATCTGACACTCGATGTAAAATTATGCGCAAATTAGTCATAAGCATTGAACTATTGATGGCATTTAAAGTTAAATCCACACAGTGATTGATACACAAGACAAAATGTCAAGAATACACCTTACGATCCAAGAAAACTACTGTTTTCACAGCTTTGTGAAGAAAAATAAGTAATATTTTGATGCATGCATTCATTAAAAATTGACTTTTCGTTCTAATATTCATATAACACTTTCCTTTAAATCATAAAATGAAAGTATCGCATTTATGTTAGATTTTTGTTAAAAACACGGAAAACTTTTATCGACTCTGTAGAAGACAGAAAATAAAAACAATACTACAAAATAAATACAATTATAAATAATACATTTATACGTAATTTAAATTCTATATTTTCGTGAACGGTACGTTACATCTTTCCAACAAACATTAACTCCTACCAACTTCTTTTTTGTGCAGAAACTTTCCTTGAAAATACAGTATTACACACATAAATAAAGAATTATTTGACTTATCCACATTATTACAAAATAAGCAAACATTATTATTATATATTTTTTCTTTTGAAATTTCTTGGAAGTATCTTAATGCTAGAACATCTTTACCTAATTATATTAAATTTGAAATAGTAAGTGGCATTAAAAGTGTATATATATATACGGTAGATAGTAGCGATCGAGTTATGGCTTTGTAGCGCAAGAGCAAAATCTAGCTAAGCAGCGTCAAACATTTATTTAAACTGTAATCTAGATAGCAAAAGGAAGTAGGTAAAAGTTAGCTGACAAGATGGAATGTCGAAAATAGAGAAAGATCACTAGGTTATCCTGGGTATGCATCGCCCTTGTTTACGAACTTGGTTTCAAAAGAAAACACTTGACTGCACTTGTTATGTGAGAATCGTAAAATGATTCCTTTGGTATAATTCTTAATGCTCATTTCTTTAGAGGGATAAATCAAATTTATTTTTCAGATCTCTTTTCGAGCACCGACTGGGAAGTAGTTTGGCGAATGTCTAGTCCTTATAATCTGTGTATGTCCGGTAACAATAATCTGTGCATTGAAATGTCGAGAATAAATTTGTCGATCAATTACATTGTAAATAAATAATTAAGTTTTGCGATTGAAAAAATTTATTTGTGATGATAAGGCTAAGGTAAGTTGGTGTTGAAAGTGCGTGTTCTTTCTCTGAAACGGCGTTAAACTAGTGACAATCTAAAGGTATAATGACAACAATATTTAAACAGCTACCACTCTTAAAGTTTCCAATACTCAATCGGTAATAATTTTTTGAGTTCTTTTTAAAATTGCATCAAAAACGGAAACATGAATATTTAAACATTTAATAATTTTGCTCCGTTTATATATATATAACTGGTCAATTGAAAAATCCGCAGCCTGACACATAGATGGCGCTACTAGATTAAATCCATATGTTTTTAGTTAGCCCTAACCCTCAAAAGATGCGTGTATAAATTTGACAGCTGTCGGATCATTAGTTTGTGAATTATAGCATTTTGAGTGAAGCAATTTTTGTTATTGTGAAAAAAATGGATAAAAGGAATTACGCGTGTTGATAAAATATTGCTTTTTGAAGGGAAAACATACAGTTGAAGCAAAAACTTGGCTTGATGCCGAGTTTCCGGACACTGCCCCAGGAAAATCAACCATCAAGGATTGGTATGCTAAGTTTAGACGTGGTGAAATGAGCACCGAAGACGGTGGACGCCCAAAAGAGGTTGTTACCGACGAAAACATTAAAAAAATCCACAAAATGATTTTGAATGACCGTAAATTGAAATTGAATGAAATAGAAGACACTCTAAAGATATCAACTGAACGTGTACATCTCATCATTCACGAATATTTGGATATGAGAAAGCTCTGTGCAAAGTGGGTGCCGCGCGAGCTCACTTTTGACCAAAAACAACAACGAGTTGGTGATTCGGAGCAGTGCTTGAAGATGATCAAGCGTAATAAACCCGAGTTTTTGCGTCGATATGTGACAATGGATGAAACATGGCTCCATCATTTCACTCCGAAGTCCAATCAACTGCACACGATGAACCCGCTCCAAAGCGTGGGAAAACGCAACAGTCGGCTGGCAAGGTTACGGCGTCTGTATTTTGGGATGCACATGGAATAATTTTCATTGACTACCTTGAAAAAGGAAGGACCATCAACAGCGACTATTACATAGCGTTATTGGACCGTTTGAAGGACGAAATCGCCGAAAAACGGCCGCATTGGAAGAAAAAGAAAGTGCTGCTTCACCAAGACAATGCACCGTGTCACAAGTCAGTGAAAACGATGGCAAAAATCCATGAATTGAGCTTCGAATCGCTTCCTCATCCACCGTATTCTCCAGATCTGGCCCCCAGCGACTATTTCCTGTTCTCAGATCTCAAAAGAATGCTCGCTGGGAAGAAATTTTCGTCGAATGAAGAGGTGATCGCCGAAACTGAGGCCTATTTTGAAGCAAAGGACAAATCGTATTACAAAAATGGTATCGAAAAGTTGGAGGTTCGCTATAATCAGTGTATCACCCTTGAAGGGAATTATGTTGAATAAAAAAAACTGATTTTGCCGAAAAAATGTGTTTTACTATGGTGGGCCGGAGACTTTTCAATTGACCTGTTATTTATATATATATATATATATATATATATATATATATATATTTGTATGTTTGTTTGTTTTAACGCCGTTCAACAGAAAGAACGTGCAATTTCAACACCAACTTACTTTAACCACGCCATCTATAGAAAAAAAAAATAAAGTACTATTTGGATAACTCTCGGCTTGGTTAAACGAGGTTAAAACAAATTTGACACTGATTCACTGATTTCTGCTGAATCGAGTCGTCAACGAGATTTGGAATCATCATTAAACACCGGAGACTAAGCAATATTCGAAACAATGGGTTGCTTCTGGTGAATGTGCTCCAAAGGAGACTGCAGAAATTGGATGGCGTCCTATTCACAGACTTCTTAGAAAAAGGAGAGAAAAAACGAACAATGGCCAATACCACACTAAGTTGCCTCATTTCTCATTCCAAACACGTATAATTTTTGAACCACCCTCGTATATACACGGGTTATTTTCAGATACAAGCCGGCTTCGGTGAGTCCTCCATTCCACTCAAATTCGCAAGCCTTATGCGAGACGTTAATTTCAGTTACCCTATGGGCATTTCTGTCTTTTTTTTTTTTTTTTTTTAAGCATTTAGTTTTTTTTTTTTAAAAAAAATTCGACTTTAATATAAAAAAAAAAAAAACCAATGAAGATCATTAAGTTAAGTAACAATGAAGCGAAAGGAAAAAATATATCACACGCTAATCAACTGTACTAACATCTAATTATTTCTTGCGATTCTCTTTTAGTTGTATGCATGGAATTGATTTTATATATTTTGCTCGAATACAATACTTATTATGCACACATTTTCATAAAAAATGGGTTTGGAAAGGGAGGCTGCTACGAATTTATCTTTTTTTTTTTTTTTCAGTTTAATTTACTATGCAAGATTTTTCTAAAATTATGGAGGGGTTCCGGATAAATCTTTGGCATCATAACTGCCCATCGTCTATATCACTGCGTACATGCGAGTGACAATTCGTAAATTATCAAAGTAAAAAAAATAAAATAAAATACACAACCATTTTTGAGTACAGCTACGAATCAGTCGGGTGGAAAGAAATGAGGAGGGGTAGAGGGAAGACTGGGAGGACTTTCGGTAGTTGAAGGTGCTCCACAAAGACCTTGGAGAGACACGCACCTTAAGCACAATCTTTTCTGGCATCTTTAATATTTTTAGCGGGAAGGCGGCAACCAGTCAAGGTGAAGACAATGGAGCACTGCAGGGAGTTGATGGAAAATAGACAGTTTGATTTTCTCATGTCACCGCAATAAGAACAAAGTTTGACAATTAAGCTATTTACTAAGGATGGAGCTAGTTGTTTACAGGAATGTGAAAAATTGTCATATGGCAATTGCAGTAATGATGAAATATTCAAGGTGGTAGAACGCTTTTAACTGGAAAAAAAACCCGGTAAGCATAATAACAGAATCTCATTCGTTTTTTTAAAAAAACTTTAAACACACGTTAAAAAAGGTAAGCTTAGAGACATAAATAATAACGATTACTAAACATAAAGGGTTATTATTCTTTACAACAAAATATTTATAAGAACAAGAAATGCGATTCCTTTCCTCAGAATGGCGAATTTTTTGTGTACTAAATTATGTAGGATCGATACTTGTAATACAATAATTATCGTTGTTTAAAATAATTTTAATTTCAATGGACAAATGTGAGAAGAGATAGCGAATTAAGATTTTATAGGAAGCAATGAAAAGGTTCTTTTATTTGGACACAAAATTATTGTTGCTGTATGTAGTATCCTGATTATTGAAAGAAAGGGGAAAAAAATTAATATGATTTCGGCGTTGCTTGTTTTCTCCGAAACATAGGGGGATGTTTTTCTACCCTGTGGAGGCGAGAGAGTTGTGGGTGACCTTTCGAACCCTGGTCTAGTGGGTCCAGTTGACCGTTCGCTTTTTGCTATGCCCATACAGTTTTATGGATTTTTTTTTTAAAAAAAAGAACTGTTTATCCAAATCCTTATTCAATGCACAGAATCATGACACATAGTTTGGTAAATAACCAGAAAAAAAATTCAAAACTTTATGTTAATTACAAAAGTAAAAGCTTTAGCATTGTAAATACGTGGCTATCGTGGAAAATAATACGCCGAGGAAAAGCTTTGATTTGGCACACTGCTTAAGAATACCTAAATAACTCTCCTAAATAATATAACGAAAGCTGTGAAACTTTTTGCATATATATTTAGATAAGTCACTGCTAAAATAAAGTAATAAAACTTGTTTCGATATTTTGATTATTTTTAGGGTACTGTGTCTCCTTAAATGTATAAAAAAAAGTCTGTGGATTTTGTCCATACAAATTCCTTTAAGAGCATTAATGTCGGCACTCTGGCTGAGGTCAGTTGACCTTGGGAACGGATTTGATCTGCAGAGAAAACTTACTCAGTTCTTCATGTGGTGCCTTTGTCAACTGAGCCAGAAAGTAATTTCCCAAAGGATCAGTTATTAGGCGCTTTTACTTCTATTATTAGTCTCGATTTGTGAGAGAGGGCCGCAACACATCGATTTATCTAAGGAAAGCCTTTTTCTTTCACTGAAGATGAGCTTTCTACGATATTTAAAAAAGTATTTTTTCTCCACTGCCACTGATAAACATCCTCTGCCGTGCTGAGTATTATTCGCATCGCTTTCTGTTTGCATCGGCAGTCTATTTGACGCCTGCATTGTAGCCGTTTATATCACTAATCAAGATTTACGAGTTGAATGTCTCAGACACACAGAGGTAAGTTTTCGTAAGTCTTTTATTTAACCAATAGTTCGACCCCGAGATGTGCTTTAATTTAGTTTTCAAGTCCTAGGTCACTGCTTCCGCGTGAATGTTGTCAACCCTTTGGCGGAGTTGTTGCGCTTTTATCTACTTTCCAGGGATAGTTAGTCATAAAGAACTTCTACTCCTGTTATTATTAGTTTCGACTTAAGGAAGAGGGTTGCAATAAGCTTAATTCAGTTTTTTGTGAAAGACGTTTTCCAAAAATTTAACTTCTACAAATTATAGTTTAGATAATTTCTGAAATAAGTATTAATAAAAAGTACAATAAAGCTCACTCTGTTCCATTTCTCATAACTTTAAAATTATTTGTTAATCTATCAACCATTGAGTTAAAAATTGAGCCATTCCTTGTCTTTATTACATTCCCTAAATTTGAGATAAATCTCCTTCCACTAATTATAAAAATTGTTCTTCCCCATTTGTACGCACTAGAAACTGCAATTAATAAAAAGCTAAATTTTAAAATATTGGAAGTTTATTTTGCTGCACTCCAAAAAAATTAATGAATTAAAGTTAAACTTACCAGATAATTTGTAAATTGACCCTAACAATTACATCACTGACAAAAGTTTGAAATTGATTTACAAAACTATGTTCCTCTCGCAGGGACGTCTTAAGACTTCTTGAGGTTCTGGGCCGTTATGGAAAAATAGGGCCCACCTTCAACCCTTTAATTTAATTTTATGTATATACATGTACAGTTCAATAAAAGCAATTGTTAGTATAATTAGGTTTTATGTGAATATTCGTTTTATGTATTTTAAATTTGAAAAATCATTGATTAGGTCTTCAAAATCAATTTTTAATAATATGTCATTTTCGATACTCATCAAGTTTAAATTATTCAAACGTGATTGAATCATACGATTTCTCAATTCATTTTTGACCAGTTTGAGTTTTGAAAATGAACGGTCACCACTCGCGTTAGTAATCATCATTGTTAAGAAGATTCTCATTATTATTTCTATATTGGGAAACACCGTGAATAGTCTTTCATTATACATGTATGAATAGAGTGTGTTGATCCCAATTCCAGTCCCCCCATCCAACAACTGTTCTTCATCTTCATCTGTAGAATTATATTTTTTATTAATCTTTCTTTTTGCTTTTTCTTCAGCTTTTCACCATCAATGATCATATATGACTTGAAGTGTTCACATTCCAAGTTCAGTTCCTCTCCATTAATTCCTTTATCGTAAAATTTCGATATTTTCTCGCATGCTGTTTAAATTTCTTTCTCATCCAAATTAAAAATATTTTCAAAAAATTCAAACATTTTAAAAAGCTTCTCATATTTTTTACTACGCGTTAGTGTAGTGCAAATTAGAAGGTCGATTATTGGTAAAAAAGGTTTTTATTTAAAGTTTCTAGTTGTGGCAGTTTTCTAACGTTGTGTCGGTGTCTCTATTTCCTTCAAGGAAAGTTACCCTAACACTGCATTGTCTTACACGCTTGTGAACACTTTGATATTCCTTTATAAAGGATACTATCTTGGCTTTTGATTCATAATAGTCAAAAGAATATCTTTTGGTTTTTATGTATATTATTAACGATTTTAATAATTTTAATCCTTTCAGCAAATCCATATTTTTACTTTGGAGAAATAAATTTTCTGTGTCAATACGTGTCAAAATGTAATTCCATAGGAAAAAGTAGCTTCCAATTCATTCATCTTAATTTTTAATTTTTTTACCTGAAAGTCGAGTATCCGCAGCCTGTAATTCATCATTAATAAAGCAATCCATTCTCATGACAATTTATGAATATCTGGAGCTTAAAGCTATAATTACATCTGCGCGTGCTGACTAACAAATTTTTTGATAAATTTTTCAGTACATTTTTATTTCTATCACAGTTCAAATCTAATGTTAGTATATTCCAACAATGAGTTGACGATAAGAAAAAATTATAAAATTTTTGGACAAAATCAAAGTAAATTGTCACATTAGAATTACATTCTACAGCTTGAACGCCAATTAAATTCAAAGAATGTCCTGCACATGCAGCACATATAGCGTATTTATTTTTTGCAATCCTGCATATTTCCCAGACATATTCGAGACATTGTCGTATGACTGGCCTCAACAATCATTGAGGGAAATGTTGTTATTTTCCAAAAATGAAAACACAACATCCGTCAGAAACTCTGCAGTATGTCCATTAATATTAATAAATTGCATAAATCTCACAATTGGTGCACCATTTTGGACATACCGTAAAATAAAAGTTAATAATAATATTTAGCTTTCTGTATTTCAGTGACGATAGCTTCTAAGACTTTTGACGCCGTGACTTCAATGAATTCATCACAAATTGTAGCAGATAGATGAGAAGGATTACTTTTTCCAGAATTACCGTACTTTTTAATATGTTCATTTAAAAATGGATCAAACTTACTTAGAGGTTCTAAAATGCCTAAATAATTTCCGTTATTCACTGGACCTATAGTTTCGTTTTTTCCTCTGAAAGGCAGTCCTCTTAATGCTAAAAATTATATATATATATATATATATATATATATATATATATATATATATATATATATATATATATATATATATATATATATATAATA